>JACXIL010000140.1:0-89146 GCA_014737365.1 Bombus soroeensis | reverse complement strand
TGAGCTAATTGGCTGCGATCCTGGCTAGGCGTTCGTATCAATGTATCTATGGTATATTAGATTAGTGAAATATAATTGAGGTGGTTGGTAGATCCGTGATAGGTGATGCTGCTGGATGTAGTAGTGTAGTGTCTATATAGAGAGGCCTCCACATATCTCGATATGTTCTGCCATTGGTGTAGATGGCGCTGCTGAGGTATTGCTGCATTTTCTTCTCGTTTTAAGATCATGGAAGAAAAATCGGACTATGGGCACCGGGATTCACACCCAGCCCCGAACGTTCGTAACCTAAGGCGCCAACCACTGCGATATCGTCGTCCGGTTACTAGTTGGTGTTGAGTGGTGGTAGTCGCTTGTCGAGTGTCGCCACAAACTTATCATCGAAGAGAAACGAAACCATGCAAGGTACCAATTGTAGCGCGCATGGATCAATGATGAGATGTCGTTGCCTTCGATTAAATTGCACTTGCTTCCTTGATTCTATGAATACAGTGTTGTTTCGTTGGCTTTGAACAGACATGGATAATTACATATAACTTTTTCGATTTGCTGTTTTAATTCCGATTATTATTATTAGTGTTGCAATCCTACTTTACGTGATATCGTTTTTACATCGATAATAGTGAAATTTACATGAAAATAGCAAGAAAAAGCATTATATAAATCGTGAAAAATGCATTATGAAAATACATTATCATATTTGTTCCATAGTTTGATTTGTTCCATATTCACACAGGTCTTCGATAATACGCATTTAAAACATATATCTCTATTTCGTAATTAAATCCAATAGTCCTGCGTAATACCGACGTAGCTTTTCCACCGTTACTTTATTCCATAAGCAATCTGATTCTTCGTCCGAAGGGATCACACGTTTCATGTGTCTTACGTACTTCTCGTACGGACATATTTCACCACATTTAGGAATCCTATAAGTGGTCAATTTTTTTTCAACGCCACTCCAGTGTAACATCTGTCGACAAAATTTATAACGTTAGATCTTATACAGATGTTATAGAAAATTTTGAATAATTTGAATAATTAATTTTATCAGTCTTGAAGGAAATCTTCATTTTGCATAATTTAATAAAACGTACTCTAACAAATTGTTTCCCGGCACAATTTCGCAATTTTTCGACTATAATTGCCGATCCAAAGAAAGGCATTTCAGGTTTAGTTAAATCGTGTGCTTTGGCAAAAGCTGCAACATTTATTTCATGCCCACTGTATACGTAAATTTTTGGAGAATTTTTGGTTTTCTTGGCATCCATGTTTTTTATAAATTCCTTTACAAGGAAACCACCATTGAGTCGTTTCATTATTGTGTTATGAGATTGAATATCATACTCTAATTTTACAATTGGTTCCATTTTGCGTTCCACATCTTTAGTTACCCATTTTGGGAGAGTAATGTTCATACTTTCCTGTAATATTAAAACCCTGCTTTTCATCGTTATTACAACAATCAAATTATAATTACAAATGCGTGATGAATTTCACAGTAAAATTGGATATATTCTTACTTTGAAATCTATTTTGCTACACAAAACGGAATGAATTTTCCAAACTGCTAATAGATGGGATTTGATAGGCTGTTGATGAACCGTGACAAAGATTGGACTTTCGAGGCAAAGGCTGCCGTGGTAACGACAGACAATAAAATTGGTTGGAATTCCATTGGATTTTTTATACAGACACCTTGTATGGCTCGATACAAACACTCATTCGGTATGACCATGGACTAGGTAGGAAAGCGGTTCTTGGGAAAAGTGTGCGATCACTGATCAATCGATACAATTGTACGTATTACCGACGTGCAAATTACCGTGATACCTCGGTATAATTAGCACGTCGGTAATAGTTCAAGAGCGACCGCGCTTAGCAATCGCCCGAGTGCTTGCCGTCTAATATCGACAGACGATTCCCGAGCAGTTTAATTTACGATTCTTCTTGCAATATGCAAGATCTTTTACAGTCTACGACGTCGAATATTATAGTTTTCTTGTCTTGGTTCGTTGGATTTCAGGATCACAATTGATATTTTTTTAGTAAGTATTAAACAGAATGCGAAAGATGAACTTCCTTTACTCTTCAGTTTTGATACATTTCCAAACATTTTGTATTTTTCACTCTCGGTTAAGCTAGAAGTGCTCGATAGGTACTTCGCTAATATCGATTTTGTAAATATCAACGTTTTAGCGGTTAACAAGGCCATTATTGTAATAACTATTTACTTTCCTCTATATATTTAAAAGATTCAATTCTTTAACACTTTTTACACTTTCTAATTATTAACAAACTAGATTTAATATGTTAAATAACATCGTTGCATCGCAATTTGCTTCAAAATCGCACTGTTTGTTAGACCAACAAAACTTTTGCTTTCAAGTAATTTCCCATGTAGAAATTCCTATTCATCGAATTAGTCTAGAGCTTAGGCTCGTTTGAAAGTACTAGAAAATTATATTGTATATATTATACGTAATATCGACATTCTTTTACGAATTTTACGAATTTTTAAACGTTTCTCACAATCTACAAAACGTTAAGCTAGAATCAATATTATTATGGAAAAAAATTTCGAGAATTCCGTATTTTTGCGTGTGTTTCACGAGGTACGTTAATAAACTCACGAAAGAAAAAATTATTAAAAATGAAAAAGATATAAACAATTAAAAGTGTGAAAATCGAACATTTCCGATCACGTTACTGGCTATATTATTAGGTATTATTCCGACAATTGAAATAGGGTGGTATGCACGTATTGCGTACGCACCAGAGAGACAGATTCGTGATGTTGCAAGGATAGCGGCCGAAGATTCGCGTTTCTACACCGCTCAAATATCAGCAGAGTTTTTATTTAATTATTTCCGGTTTAGCGATGTTTTATTATGCAATGCTTTCAAAAATTGGACCTGCATTTCTCAAATGATAAAGTTGAGAGTCTTGAAGATTTCACGGTCTGGATTGTCACCACATATTTACACTGTTACTTATTGCAATTGGTGATACCATACATGTATATGTTGTATCAGTGCTACAGCCTGGTGAAGCCAGCTGTAATACTGATGAAATTGCTCTTTTCCTTCTCGAAAAAGCTCTTTTTCGGAAGGCTCGAACAGTGTTTGTATCAGTGCTAAGTGTAACAGTGTGAATAACAAAGCGATCAAGTTATTGGGAAAAGTGATCATAGATATATCTATGCAGACGATGTACAATGATGCAAAACGCCGAAACTAAAAGTAAAATAAAAGGATTTAAGACAAACCTGTGTTGACAGAAAGTGGTGCAGCTTGTAAGTTGAAAAGATTGGATCCAAGATCATGTCTAATCCGGTGTAATTTGCAAGATATTGGAAAAGTTTTTTGTTTTTCGATATTGTTGCACGAATTGAAGATGAAGCTTTAGTCTTGATATATTCCTTTAGGTATCTAAAAGAAACACAGTTTTACCTATTGTAATTAGAACTAAATAAAAGGTGCAAAAAGACATCTAGAATACGTGGCAATAGTTTCATAAAGATTGAAATCGTACCAAGAAATTAAACTATCGAAAAATTTATTATTTGTTTTACATGCGCGTTACATTTCTTATTCTTAATAAAATAATTGATTTAGAAATGACTTGGAAAATTTCAATGACCGTGTAATCCGTCTACAAATAAAAGTAAAAAATTGTCCCTTTTCATCGATGCGATACTATAACCATTGAATTGAATTGAATTCCTGAGTTTTGCTTATTTGTTATGATTTCCATTTTGATTATAGCAGACCATACATGATTAGCTTGTTAAAAAAATAACACATCCAAAAAAAAGATAGTCAGATCTGAGATGTTTGTAGAAAACTTTTAGAAAGAAAACACCGTTATAGAGATGTTATAATTTTTCGATGAATTGTTTTTAATAATTATTTAGCAAGAATAAAAACAATATTTTGTTAGAATCCTCCAGAACCTCAAAACTATTATCTAAGTTATAAAAGAATTATCTTTAAACAGCTGAGTTATTAATAATTTTGTACTTGAAATTACTTTTCCCGATAATGCCAGTTTTCTAGTATATCGATTATGCATATACGATATATATATATATATATATCGTATATGCAACTGCCGGTCATAAGTTTTAGAGCACATGCTGATATTTAATACAAGCCGTACACTTGACACTGCTTTTATGAAATGTTTTATTATAAATCCGTTATTTCATTCGCTCTGTACGTATTATACATAAAGTAAAATTTATTAGAGTTTTTCAATGAATAATTAATGAATAATTACATAATTAATTGGACAAATAATTGAATAAATAAATAAATGTAAGAAATAAGTGACCCAATATTGTTGGCCAGCAGTGCATGTATACAGCGTGTATGCACATATATATACGAACATATCTTTGCGAACGTATATTTATAGTGCTTTATTTTTGGTTGAACAATTGATATGATTTCGTCGATTTTACATGTCGTAAACGTTAATAGTGGTATTTTTCATAAATATTGTAACAGTCAAATGCATAATCCTGTATTGTGGCAAATAAAATGATTAACGATGTATTTAAATTGATTTATACACTTACGCTGGACAAAGCATTGGGAACATTAGATTGTCTAGAATCAATGGTACGTAATGCGTTGGTATTGGAGATAACTGTAAATGGCCTACTTCGTTCAACCTTGGTGGATACAGACCGGCCAGAACTAATTGCAGAGACATTTTTGTTCGATCAACATCCGAACTATAGGCATAAACGCTACCATATTTATGATATCTACCCAGAAATGCACCATACCGTTTTCTCAATACCTCACCAAGATGAAATTCTCTTATTTTCCCAGTCTAAACGAGAACAAACATATATTATATCGTAGACCTTTACGTTAGGGCTAATTTTATTCCCATCTTATATCGGATAAGTTTTGTTTTACATCTTCAATAATTTTTACCATTTACCCTGCGGGGGCATTCGATAAATCATTATAACGGGGTTTCACATGTACAACACGTTGATGCTTTTGCGGTAAAAAGTATCTTTGCAAGAGTCTTAAGTTTAATATAAGTTTTTAAAAACTTCAAGTTTGATATGAATTGAAATTACGATATCTAAATTAGTTTGCAGAAATCGTACCTTATGTAGATAAAGAAAAAGCATAAAAATAAAGAATCGATTAAGATTACTATATTTCATCGAAAAAGTCACTTTATGAATTATTAGAATGCAATATGTACTTACCTCGGTTAACTGGCCGTAGCCAAGCGAGTCGTAAATGGGATTATAGGGTAACTTTTTATATAATTCTCCTTTAGTTGGCGTTCGATCGCCATGTCTAAACACCTGCAAATTTTGTAAGAAAGATTATTGAAACGAATACTAAATGCGTTAATGTAAAACATCAATGTATATATCAATTTGTTTGTATATCTAAGTATTTTTTTATAAAAATTATAGTTCGTAATGTATTATAAGTCCTCAATCACTTTTGAAGCGCATTTCGATTCAGCCAGTATTTTGTTAGTTTTCTTGTTGCATATTACAGATACATTCCATATTTCTATTCGCAACATTAATTAATTAAGCTACTATCACAACACTTGGCAAGAAGTTATCGAACAGGCACTTTATGTGTATAAAGTGATGAGAAAATAAGAGAAACCTCGTATAAGGTAAATAACGGTAAAATAGCACAAACTTATTATGCAAGAGAAGCAAGAGGAAAAGCATAATATTACACGGAAGAAAGTTTCCAATTGGCGGAAATCCTAGAAAGAAATTCCAATCAGATTCGTTAATTCTAATTTGTGAGGAAATTATTTTAGTTATTCGTAATTCTTTCCATGATTTCTATAAGTAACATCCTCCTCTTCGCGTAACATTTTGTTTCTTCTCTTGCCTCTCTTTCATAATAAATGGAATTTTGTTGTTATTTACTTTATATTAAGCTTCAATTTCCCACCATTTGTTTAAGTTTAACTTGTTGCTGTACGACATATAATGCAATCGAGACATTTTGAAGTGTAAGAACAGTGCGGAAAACGCCAGGATAGGCGTATAGACTTATAGAAGAAATTTGTTTACTTATTGAAGTTCTATTACAGACTAATGGTAGAGGAAATTTTCTGACTTGGCATCTTCTCGAGAAGAAGGGGGTGGAGAGAATAAGTAGAAGAGGCGAGTGCATGTTTCGAAGAATGTTCTCTGAACGTATAGGTCTCATCGGATAGCGACAGGCTCTGAGGTGACGGCGCTTGACGTTTGAGTGTCCGACTAACGATTCGCAGGCATAATAAAGCGCGCTGACTTTTAAGGAGAGGGAAAAATTTCCTTTCTGCTTGTTTCTAAACTGTTGTCGATCACTTGAACTATTTTTAAAACTCGATTGTCGCGCTACATCATTAATTACACACGATAATATTTCATAATTTTAAAACATGAATGTTTTGAGCAAATTTTATATTACTGTGTCTGGTCAGAAACTTTTTGTCAGGGATTGTATAGTGGATCACACAATTTTTCACCGATTATACTATACGTACATTGCATACGTACGAGACATATGCAATATTCTTTGTTATTTCGATAAAGATATTTCCTTTCCCATTCTTTTTATTTTTTCTTTCTTTTCTTTCTTTTCTTTTTAATTCAAAGTTCAGTGATTTTAGCATTCTTTGTATAGTTCGAACTAAGTAAGGAAGTTTCAACTTTTTGCGTTATTTTGCCATAGTTATTCTCCCATTCCTTGACTTTAAACATCTTACTACTTTTTTACTCGGCTCACGACTTTCTCGGCAAGTCGATCAAAATATTCTCCTTGCCTAATATTTATTTTTCACCATATATTTAACGAAGTACACAGTTATTCTTGAACTGTTTGAAACTTTTCCGAAATTTTTACGAAGCTGCCAGAGCTCACGGATTTGTTTAAGCATTTCAGTTGAACACATTTTTACTGCCAAAAGGAAACTATAACACGTGTATATTGTAGTAAAGCGATAAGACATGATTATTCTGAAAACATATTTTCATAATTTACGCAAAGTCGATTAGCTTATCGGCAAGATGTGTCATTTTGATTTGTCATTTGTTTACTGATTCTTAAATTTCAGACGATATGTCATCTTTTATTAATCAACGACCTATAATTTACAATTAAATTGTAACAAATACTATCTATATGACAGATATCACACTCTTTACTTTACATATATTTCTTCCAATTTTTCGCGTGATCGACCGACGAGAAACAGCGCCGGCCATTATAAGCATTATACATATTTGAATTACACGCGTTTCGAACGTAATGAACACGTATTTTCTTTTAATTTCTAACAATTTGTTAGAAAATACCTATTTATACAGATACATGAAAATTGTATGAATATTGTAAGAAAACAAGTAAAGAATTTTCAAGAAATCTGTTTTATTGTAACATGGTAGTGTAGGTTTTTCGATTCATTATTTACCGACTTCATTTATTCGTGATGGCCTGGATCGAATTTTATAAAATAGACGATTCTACATTATTTTACTTGTAGCGATAAAAAATTATTTATTTATTACTATTTTTTTAGTATTATCATTGATTAAGCACGCGATAGACCACACATTCGATGCTTTGGCTTTGGGGTCACCTGATTTCCTTATCATTTTCGATTCTCGTGTGATGTTATTAATTCATTACAGCGGTGATTTGCATTGAGACTATGGAATAACAAATGACTTATAGAACCACATATCGTGTATCGATAATTTCTTCAACCGTGTTGTGATACAAATGACTGGAACGGTGGTTTCCTGCATTATCCTTTGCTGTATTATATTATCAACTGCTTAAGTCATTCTTTATTTGTAACGCTATTAACTAAATGAATATGATATTTCCCGCTCTTATTCACGAAATTTTAAACCTTTTAATTATAATTTCTTAAATGCAAAAAGCTACTTTTAATGTAATGTTTTAATTCGAAAACAATATTATTTTATTATTTGAATATTATTTTCATTTTCTGACTCAACAAGCTAAACTGTCTTCTTCATCGAAACAACAAAAAATATTGCATACGTCTTTTCTTGGGCATTGATCAATTTATTCAATACCCCTGTTATTCAATGTACCTATAGTATAATCGGTAGGAAATTGTGTCAAACGTTATATATAAAATCTTTTACTCAAGCTGGAATAAGATGCGGACAATTTACTTGCCGCAGTTTCTACTACTATATAGGATACAAATCTTATATCTTTTAACATTTATCACGAATTACATTTAATAACATGTATGTTTTGTAAATAGCATTAATTTGCGACTGATATCTTGCTACACTTAGGTAATAAATGGCGTGCTATAAACTGTCCAATCTATGTAAATACTCCCTTCAATTGTTGTAAATCTTATTTATGAAACGAAACTTTTTTCTATTTATTTATTCCGATAAAAGTGAATTATGTGTAAACATGGCGCGTATATTCAACGTCCATTCTTATTGGAGCTATTGAATTTGTTTCGTATTTAATTTAATGCTGAGAAAGAAATTTAATACGTTGGAATAATAGTTCAAAGTTTATTAATAAATCGAAAAATCAAAAAATACTTTATTCTAAATACCTAGATTTACTAATATTCAGGTGTTGCGATAGAGACATGAAAGCAATGAATTGAAACAAATTTCGTTGGAAGATACAGCACTATAAAAGAATATCATTTCGAAGTATATTAAACAAAATTGGAAATTTTTTCTATATTACTGTGTAAACTACATATATATTGATGAGTTACATTAAAAACTGGAATTTTCAGAATTTAATATTTTAAGAGTAAAATTAAGAAATGCTAAAACAAATATATACACACATGATTAAACATTATTACGTTACAGTTATTTTATAACACATCTCACAACTGAATTTTAATTAATTATAAAATGTTTAGCTACTTACAACTTGTACCAACTCCACTTCATAATCTTCCTTTTTAGACTTTGTTGACTGCAGGATCAAAAAGAACCAAAATAATTGTACGCATACTTTTATACAAATCATTTTTTGTATGATACGAAGATAACTCGTAAAATAATGTTGATAACAATTAAGGAAGAATATTAGTTTGTTTTTATATAAAAGAATAGGATGGGACAGAATGCTGCGTGGAAGATACTATCTATTTGCCCCGAACGCAATCAAATTTATACTGTATTACTCCAGGCAACCAATTGTTCAAATAAATGAAAGAGGGAGGTAAATCATCGCAATCTGATAAATTAACATGACATACTTAACCGATTACGAGAGCAAAATTACTTCCGTATTTCAAGTGGAGGCATTTCTGATCGCACTTGAAAGGAAACGTTTGAAAAATTCGATAATTACGTAGATAAATGAACACATCATACATCGCAATATTAAGTACGAAATCTGATCAAACAGTTTGGTAAATAGATCGAGAGATATTCGTCTTTACTCATAACACTCATACAATTAGTTTACAGGATGTCCATAGTTGAAATTAATACTGAAAATAATTTTTTATTGATAATATGACTAATCCTATAAAATGTATTTGCTGATTCTAAAAACCCACGTTGAAACATAAATATATTTCAATAATTATTGTAGAGTTTATAGTTTTTAGAATTTATTGAGTTGAATATTCTGCGGAACTTTTTTCGAAACATACTTCTTGGAATTTTTCGTATATAATTTGTTTACTAATAATATTAACGGTTTGTTAATCCAGATGTCTGTCTTTATCTGCGTACAATGTAGTGTGATTCACGGCTTCCTCGATTTTTCACTTAACATTGAATAATGAAATATCGCCGCGCGTTTTTATGAAAATAGAAACGATTAACCAATATATCTTGTCGCATCTGTTTGTTTTTTTTTTTCAAATACGTTATCCTTATACCTTATCGGTAAGAGAAAGAATCTATTATCATTAATATTTATCTATAACAATAATACCTATCTATAACAATTTATCACATACAGTATCGTGCATTAAATTAACGGTAAGTCAATGTGAATTTATAGACAGATAGAATACACTGTATCATGAAACCCGCGATATATTATACATAGTAGCGGTTATAAATTTCAAACGACAAATTTTTATTTGGATTATGCACATGCAATATAAATGCCATCTTTTCATTCGATTTGTTGTTTTCAAATAATAAAAATGTATGTTTGGCCTTCTTAATCTCGAAGTTTCGATCGCCGAATATAAATAAAACACAATATTTCTTTCCAATATTTCTTTCTTCTGAGCCCCTATGGTCAGTGATCGTTAGTTTAAGACGATCGGTCTAACAAATAAACAAATCAGTTTTGACATTACTTGGATACTGTGGTGCAAAAATATCGAGATCAACGTATAGTGCGTCTTTCGTTATTTTAAATTCATTTAAATTTTTAGTGTTGTCGAGTGGAAGGGGACAAGTTTTAATACTGTGGAAGCAAAGTAAGACATTTGCTAAGATAGCAACACTTATTAATAGATCGGAAACGATTTGCAGGTCGACCAGGCGCGGCGTCTTGTGCACCTCGTTGCACGATATGGTTTAATCTAGTACGACAGAAAAAAGCTCATGAAGGCTCATAAGATCATAGATGTAAATAAATAGTATACATTAACAGAACATTTTGTTATATGACACACCCAATAACTTTATTGTGTATCAACTGTACTTGTGTGGCGCAGTACGATATAACTTTCCGCATAATATCATTGAATGAGATTTAAAAGAATTATTGCTAAATAAATAAACAGAAAATAAAAAGGAGAAGAGGGGGAAAGAGAGAGGATATAAATAAATAAACTATAAATATAATTACTTGTAACCAACAGGATTATATATATATATACATAAAACACAGTAAATTAATTGTTATTAATAACAGTAATAAGATAACAAAAATATATACGAGTGCAAACTTCTTTTCTCCCTTTTTCTTTGTCAACGCTTCGGCTAGCCATGATTATCCAGCCACCAATATTTGTGCAGAACGGAGATTAGACCAATAATTATTTTTACTATAAGTTATTTCTTTACCATAGGAATTTCTAAATACGTGATAAATAATTGATAAATTATCTCTATCTTGAATCAAACCTATTGAATCAATATAGATTGTAAATAGTAAAAGACGTCACACGATATATATCCAGACAAGCCCTCAGACATTTACGTTAAAAAAGCCTGATGCGTTCCGTTACACTTGCGGCGATATTATACCAGATATTGGCTTGTAACAAAGTAATTTGGTTCCAAGTAGCAGGCGTAGAATAAGCGCTTATTTGGTATAAAGGATTTCATAAATGTCTTTTCAAATTGGAATTTCGAAATTCAAAACATATTTTTATATTTTAGGTAGATTCAATTGTTCTGCGTAATATAGACGTAACATTTCCTTTGATATACTATTCCATAAGCAATATGATTCTTCTTTTGAAGGGATAACAGGTTGCATAAGTCTTACGTATTGCTCATATGGGCATATTTCACCACATTTAGGAATCGTATAAGTGATCAATTCTTCCGTAACGCCAGTCCAGTGTAATATCTGTCAACAAAATTTATAAGATTAGATTTTACATGAGCCGTACACGACAAACTTTATTTAAGAACAAACACTGGAACTCGAACAGCGCATGACATTGTGTAGAGAGTGACAAGAAAGTAGTTGGCCAAATTTAGACACGGTATTCCACTTTTTCTAAGGATAAAGAAACGTCGTACAGACAGTAATTCAAAAACTCTTCCTTTTGCGATATATACACACTAGAGTAATTGTCAGAGGTAGAATTTCAAATATTGTCATCATTTCTTTTGCTAGAAGTAAACGTGTTAAGGCAAGTTTTTTTACGTTGATATTGATGGCAGCGTGTTTCATGGTAAATCAGTGGGTATCTAAGCGTGTCATAGTGAAGGGGCAAGTACTCTCAGAATGATTTATCCTGCTATCGAGTGGACAGATATTCAGTTTGCATATTTTTTCTTGGAGACGATTTTCGGTTACAAATACTTTTGCTTTAGTGTATCGTAGGCTTAGGGAAACTGCATCTTTTTCGCTGCTACAATTAAACGAAGGCGAAACAGACATGTTCGAACAACTAAAGTTGGAGAACAGATACTTATACGCGTCGAAGAAAATCCAAAACTCAGTAGAAAACAGACAGCATTAGTTTTCGTGCAAAGTGTTTTTCGTGCCACAATACGGCAAATTTTGTGAGAAAATATGACATATCCTTATCAGATTCAGCAATAATTATAATGTGAACGGTCTTTAAATATGTTGTTAAGGTGAACATTCTGAACATTCTTTCCTTATACATGTTACATTCGCTTGGCTTTAGTTTCGAAGATATTAGCAAAAGTTTCTGTTTTGGCGACGGTGTAATTCCGATAATCGAATAGCCTCTGTTTTCAATATCATGATTGAAGTATTTCCAATTTCGAATAACGGCAGTACAACATAAAGCTTAATATGAATTATATCTGTCTTATTGTTTAATACCTTAACTTATTCCACAGTAGCTTCACAGCGCGACGGCTAAATAATTATCTAACCCATTGATTCTTCTCTCTTGCGTGAGTTGAAAAGAATTATTGAAAATGAGACGAGTTCGTTTATATAAAAATGAGTAGCCCCTGAAGCGTCTGTCTAGGACAGAATAAGCTGTAACCGTAACATAAATTGAACTGTATGTTCTTGCGAATATCTCGGATACTGAAACCGAACGACTGTAACACGTATAAGGAGAAACTGTTCAGTATGTTGAGCTTGACAAGATATTTTAAGGTCACTGAGGTCGGTAAAGTCGTCCACTTTGTAAATACTTACCTATACATGCGAGGACAGGAACCAACTACGAGTAATATTTTGTCAATGATATGTACCTGTAAAAATGAATTTGTACTCCGTATTTCGAAGTACACTTTTCGCAGACACCGTCAAGACGCTACTGTCAATTTTCATAACCAACATCTATATGGATGAATGCAAATCCACGCGCCAATACCAGAAGTGTTTGTATCCCGGAAAGGAAGAGTTTTCACAGTTATATTTACGTGATCTTCTCTTATTCTTAGGAACAGTAGAATACGGTACCAAAGTCTGACCATCTATTTCTTTGGCACCATGTCCAGTTAATTTGAACACATTTCAAGCAAATATTTTTATTTTATATAGTTTAACAAAACGTACCTTGACAAATTTTTTACCAATGCTGTTTCGTAATGTTTCAACCACAATTGCAGATCCAAAACTGGGGATTTCAGGTTTAATTAAATCGTGTGCTCTGGCAAAAGCTGCAATGTTTATTTCATGCCCACTGTATACGTAAATCTTCGGAGACCTTATATCTTTCTTCATATCCATGTTTTTAATGAATTCCTTTAGAAGAAAACCTCCATTTAGTCGCTTCAGTAACTTGTTATATGATTGAATATCATACTCCAATTTTACAAATGGCAACATTTTCCTTTGTACATTTTCGGTTGCCCATTTAGGGAGGGTAATGTTCATACTTTTCTGTAATTCAGAAATTTTCAGTAATCGGAACCTGTTCGTTATCATTCATACGACAATGAAATTATAATTATAAAAATCCAATGAATTCTATTGTATATTTGATAGGATGTGATAATTATTTTATACAAAATTGAATGAAACGTGTTATACGAAGATAATTAACAGATTGTAAAAACGTAAAAAATATTATGCAGTAAAATTGTATGTGTTGTTATGGTAAGATGTAATTTTCTACTAGAACAAAATAGATGTTTCAGATTCTTTTCTGCGAGTAGCTAAGTTTAATGTTTAATCTGCGAGTTTTGTTGCAATATGTAGAATCATTTACGGTATCGAATATTATAGTCTTCTTTTCGGGATTACGGATTACGCTGGATTACGGGATTACTACACGAAGTGCCCTCTCTCGAACTTTTGCATTCCTGCCTCTAGAGAAGTTCGTCGAGCATTACAGACAAAGAAAGACTCAAACGCAATTCTTTTTTCCCTTCAGTTTCGACATATTTTGATTTGTAGAAGCAGCTCTTGAATCTTCTACCATCTGTTGCCGGACGTCATGTATTTTTCACTCCAAATTAAGTACTCGGGGTACTTAAAAATTTGCTTTAAAAGTATTCAAAGTTTCTATCCCTAACGTACTCAATTTTCGAATGTTTTTCATATTATCTAATTATTAATAACCTAGAATTAATACGCCGAATGACATCGTTACATTCCGATTTACTTCAGAATCAAAGTGTTTTGTCAACTATCAAAGCTTTTCCAAATTGCCATTCCAAAAATGTTTGTATTTTGTTTAGGATAGAAGATATAGTAAATTAATTGCCCACTTGGAAATATAAATTCATTGAACTTTTATTTATCGAACTAATCAAGACCATTGATTTATTATTAATGTGAAAGTAGTAGAAAATTAAATTGTATTCTCTAACAACATCTAAAATTCACCAGAACATCAAGATAACACCAATATTATTGCAGAATAAAATGTGGAAAAACGTTTTTATGTGAGAATTATACATTGCTGTAGTTTTCCATTATAATGAAAAGAACAGTATTTGTAATTATGGAACCTTCGAATTTCCAGATATTATAATTTATTACGATTAATATTAATATATGATTAATATATTATTGTTAATGTATTAATATACTATAATAATTCTATAGTTCATATATAATAAGATAGCCTGTAGGATGAACATTACACGGCTTTAGTTGCCTATTTTATTTACGCTTTTTATGTGTATTTTCATATCGGTGAAATTATGAACGCGTATAATTTTTGTGTCATGGTGTAAAAATATTGTGATCGTACTTTTCAGGCGATAAAATAATTAGGAAAAATGTTCGTATAAACATTTATGTGACTAATATATAATTGCAAATTTGTGAAGCTGAAAATAAAATAAACGAATAAATCGAAATTTTAAACTGAAATTAAGGCATACCTGTGTCGTGAAGAAGATGTGTAGTAAATAAATCGAGTAAATCGGATCTGATGTCATGTTTAAACCAGTGTGCATTGCAATATACTCAAAAAATTGTTTGTTCTGCGATATTTTCATCTGAATCGAAGGTAAATTTTTCGTTTTACGATATTCTTCGCGGAACCTGAAACAAATATTTTTTATACTATAATTACAATCAAATGAAAAATTCAAGAAAACAGCTTGGATACATAATAATAGCTGCATCTGAAATATGAAAGTCACTATTACAATTTGTTACTTGTTTTCCATACAAAATATATATCTATTCATATGATATTCATTCTAAGACTGACACAAGATGTCTAAGATATTTAAGAGTGGGCATATAAGACATAGATTACGTATGGATATATAAAGAGGCAACTTAGTTATTAAGAAATTAAATAACAAGTAAATACGTATTGTCTATTTATTCCGTATTTAATTTCTGTCGTTTGTTTAATAACATTAGATATAAATTTTAATTACAAAATATACACACTACTAAATTCTACAACTTTCCGGATAACTTCAAGTATTTTATAATTACCCAGTTTTATAAAATCAAAATTAAGTGCCAGTTTTTGGCAATAAGAGAAAGTGTTATAAATAAAAACAATTTGTTACTGGAATTTCATTTATCGTTTTTATGAAAAACGACTTCTTCCATAGTACCTATATTTTAAAGAATACAATATGACATTAATAATACATAATTATAATTTTATAAAGAAAATCATACATGAAATCTATCCCCTGCTAACAAAATTTCTTTATGGATAATGTAGACAAAAATTTGATATACAGCAAAGATGTAATTAAACATGAGACTTAGATTTTATTAAAAACACACATCTGCCACATTCGATGACTTTCGATGATCTTAAGCGAGAGCATGCTGAAGTCGTCTCGACACCTTCTGTCACATCAAGATAAAAAAAACTCGGCATTCTATTTAGAAAGATAGAAATGACCTTGCAATTTCCTCCATCCATTCACCAACCAAAGAGTCATAATATGCATCCCTTTATGTCAGTTATATGTATAACATTTTGTCATGTTGTTTTTTTGTTCGTTGTAATATTATTTCTCCATAAGTATTATAATAAATCAAAGTATAATCCTACATTGTGACAGGCACAAGAACGAGAATAACGATGTGTTTTAATTGATTTATATACTTACGCTGGACAAAGCATTGGGAACAATAGATTGTCCATAATCGTTGGCAAGTAATGCGCTGCTATTGGAGATAACAGTATTCGGCCTTCCTCGCTCAGTGTAGGAGGATACAGACCGGCCAAGACTAGCTGCAGAGACATTTTTGTTCGCTCAATGTCCGAACTGTAGGCGAAAACGCTATCATATTTATGACTACCACCCAGGAATATACTATACCGTCTTCTCAACATTGTGCCAAGACGAAATTCTCTCATTTTCCCAACCTAGATGAGAACAAACAGAATAAAAATATATTATATCGTAGGACTTTATACTAAGGCTAATTTTACTTCTAATCCTTGCAATTTGTTTAAAGAAGTGCAAATGTAATAGAAGTAAAATAATGTGAGTTAATAAAAAATATAACGATTAAGGGACTTCCTATTCTTGAACGGAGACTCTAAGTTGTATAAATATTTTCAAGTAGTAAATTGCTACCAGTGTAGTTACGAGACGTACGATCAATAAAGAAACCGCCTGTTTTCGTTACGTCTAATAATATTTAGTAATCCTTTGAATCTTATCACAAATTTCTCCGATATCTAAGCTTTGCTTTAGATTAGATATGCAAGACAATGAAATAATACAGTGGAATATAAATTTTGCATTTTTTTTGAAGTATTCATGCTCATTTCGATAACACGATAAAAATGTGCAGGGGAAAGAATTGTTCGGCACGAGCGTACGTGAAAAGTCCATTACTATTGCTATACTTTATTTTAAAGTCATTTTATATATCATTAAAACTTACCTCAGTTAATTGACCGTAACCGAGCGATTCGTAAATAGGATTATGGGCTAATTTAGGATATAATTCTTCTTTATTTGGTGTTCGATCGCCATGTCTAAATACCTAACAATTGTTAAAAAGAATTATTGAAACGAGTACTAAATGTATTAGCATGAAGTATTTTTATATATTAATTTTCACTTTTATTGAAAACGCGTAAACTCTTTGCTGTATTGTGTCTGATAATAAAGAGTAGGGGGGAGGGGGAGAGTACACGGAAACACATTGGATGTAATTGAAAGGATTGAACTGCATGAATTAAAGCATGTGTATTTCCTAAAGATAATCCTTGTTTATACGTATCAAACATATTTCATCCGACATAGCAAATGTTAATTTGTTTCGGAGGAATCAGCAAACACACATAAAAAAACTATAAAGGATATAACCATCGAATTGAGATATCTTCCTACTTTCCCGAAGACGATATAAAAATTACATTTACAATTATATTGTATTGTATAGCGCAGTTATTTAAACAATCTTAGATTAACACGATGTAGGTGTTTCAATAGAAACACGAGCGTAGTAAATGCAAACGAGTTTCTTTGAAAGTTCGTCAGAAAGAAATCGTAATGCAAAGAAAAATCATTTCAAAGTATATCAAACAGTTCAAGATTTCCTTATGCTACTATGTAAATCACGTATACGTACAGTATGCCCGTTTTAAATGTGTACTTTTTATGAGTATCAGAAATACGAAAAAATTTAAAAATGTTTCAGATGAAAGTTGAAAGACGAAACATGTTTGACCACATAGGGAAAACGTAATAGAATATTTTGATCTTTTTTGTATTCTTATTTCCAAAGTAACTTTTTAAGATGAAACTACACATTTTTGTATACACCGTTCGATGCACTTTTTAATTCTCTGCACAAAAGTTACTAAGGTTGTTGGGCCGAAAAATGGGCAGTTTGAGAGCTATTTTATTTTAACTTTGATCTTATAAAACTTGTTCTACAAAAAACAAAAAAGGACAACGCAGTTGCTTTTATCTTGAAATGTTTAAATCTTTTAAACAAATCATTTCTCGAATTTAAGTACCTAAATACATTTTTGTAGAGAGTTGAAAATTTATCGAATGGCGTATAAAAACTGTATAGTTCCACTTGAAAGAATGATTAAGCTTCCCGCACGAAATAAAATAACATTCATCCGAAATATTTTTTCGCATTTTTTGCACTTACAAAGATAAGCATGTGTAGACATTTACAACAGATACACTACATGTATAATGTAAATGCATGGTTGATAATTTACACTGAAATTGGAATTCTTAGAATTAAAAATTTGCAAGTAAAATTTAACAATGTTAAAACAAATACATACGTAATTTCTGTGATTAGATATTATTTTGTTAAACTTATTTTACTAAAACTTCCCGTAATTCAATTTTGTCCAAAAAATGTGTTTAAGTACTCACAATTTGAAGTGACTCCAACTCATAATTTGCTTTTGTTGACTGCACGATTACAGTTAGGAAGAAAAATATTTCTACGTATACTTTTATACGAATCATTTTTTATATAATATAGAACCAATTCTTAAAACGATGTGTAAGGAAGATTATTAGTCTGTTTTTATAGAATAGCTGAAGTGCAATGGTAGACTCGCTTGGGCCAAAGACACTACCAATTTATCACACATGCAATAAAATTTATGACTTATAACTGTAGACAACCTACGGTCCAAATAAATGGAAGAGGAGGGATAAGTCATCGCAATCTGACAACTTAATATCTACATGCTTAACGATCTGGAGATTAAAAATACTTCCGTATCTCAAGTGAAGCAACGTATGATTACACTTCGAGGAAAGAATTGGATAGTTGCAGAGATAAATGTACACGAAATAATACTAATTGTCCACGTGTGCGTCTAACTTTCCGAAGCCTGTTAAATTGTTAGAAATTTCTTAGCATCACTGAAGATCAGCAGAATATAGAACCTTGTTATAAGTAGAACTATACGCGTTCCATTTTAAAAATTCTGTTTGATTTTTATTTTTCCAAATTTGAATGCGTTATAATCCATACAATCATATTGTAATTTTTATTGTTAAAAGAAATATTCATCTCGAAAGAATTAAAGCTGTCATTCATTTAACAATACAATAGATCAATAACGGTCTGTACGGATGCTACTTGCACAATAAAGATGTCGATATCGATATGAAATTAGCAACGTACGTATTATAAAAAGAAGATAATATTGAAGAAATGTTTATGTATAGTAATATAATAATATGTATAGTAATAGAAAATTTCTTCGTAGTAACGAAGACATAGTACAAGAAGACGAAGACATAATACAAACAGAGAAAGACATTGGGTACGTGGGTGCATACAAATCAAAGAAAGTATGAGTGAACTGCACGTAGAAAAATAATTTAAAAAATAAAAAAGCATCACGTAGAAAAATAGTTTATACCGAATAAAAATGTTGTGGACATGACTATATAGGAAGTCGCCGTACTGATGGTACAAATGATGTGGAGGTGTTTTTACACGAGAGAAACAAGTTACAAACATAAAATAAATTAATTTTGCTTGAGGCTCCGTTTTCAAGAAAATCAAATTTGAAAATTTGAACACGGCCAATTACTGATTGGATACGAATAAACAACCAACAGAAGGTTAAAAGATAAAGGATATAAGTGAAAAATGTAGAATACAATTTTTCCGTTTAAGGGTTTATTTTAAAAGTCCTTATCAATTTTCGAATTTCACATCTCTTCAGTTTCGACTTATTGTTACACGCAGAATAATCTCTTGTCGATTATTCGCTCCTATCCAGTCTGGAATCAGCCGAGTTTAAGTACACTTGACAAATCTCCAAACTCGATTATCTCAGAAACGAAACTTGGAACAAAAAAGATTTATTCTGCATTTTCGACTTATTGTTTCATGTAGAAGCACTTATCTTATTTGTACCGCCAATACTGGGATACCCTGCGTAAAAGTGCGAACCATGCGAAGGGCTCAGCTGAATAAGCATAATAAAAGTGCTGCTAAACCAAATTTAACTGGTAATACATCAATCGAAAGAGCTTCCTAGGAAAAGCATTTCGACAAAGTTTCAGCCGCTTATCTCTATTATTTAAGTAGCTATTGACTTAAACATAGTTTGCAGCTTTATTGCTTGATGTCTTTTGTTATATCTTATAAAAAATTTGACGAAAAATCTGAGATAGTATAGCCATGGCGTTATGCCACTGATACAATTTATTCTTTATCGCGTGCTTGATATATCACCCGCTGAGATACTCGGCAAAATCTTCGATGTTCAGCGAGTAAATCGTACGATTAACGACGACAGCTATAAAGATTAGTAGAAGCTAGAAAGATAAAGATCAGTTAAGATATTTAAAAATTCACCATTTAAAGATAAAACTATTTACGGTTGCACGTAATACTCTCATATGATATGCCCATTATAGCAATTATATAAATATAGACAGGTCAATCTGTTTTTAACTAGGAAGCACCGTTTTGAAAAATCTAAACAAATTATGAGATGATAAATATGACAGGTAACTTTTACTGCAAAATATAAATATTGTCTAACTAAATCTAAATTTAATTACTTCAATGAAAATGTGGCATTTTAAAAGCCTCCTAATTTAAAAAAAAACAGGTGGTGCAGTTAAAAAGTCTGAAAACGTTGCCGGGAACGTGACACTATGGCTACAATGTCTCGGACTATTTTCGTGATATCTCTTTTCATCTGGACCTTTCAAATACGTTATTCGTATCAATGAGTATAATTGATTATGACAGGTATTTATGGCAATCTATCGGATACCGTGTCATAGAACGAGTTAGTATTAAATGAACGTGTATTATTTATAGACTAAGTGTGTTATGTATCATGAAATACGTGATATATTACAGTTATGTCCACGTTAAAAAAATAATCAAATTTGATAACGCAACGATTTCAATATCTGCAAATATCAGTAGATTGTAAATCAGCAATACTGCAGGTAATGAGTATACAAAACAATATTATAAAATAATTAAATTCCATTAATTTATTGCTATCTTAAAAATCTTGATACGATCAGAAGTACTCGGTAACAATTGTAACAATTATCTGTGGTTTGATTTCAAAATTTTGTGAATCTGTTTTCTACAATTATAGCTTCAGTTCGGGGTAAAATTATATTAAATTCAATAATTTCGTTTATTTCTGAATATACGTATATTATACGTAATATGTGTGTGTGAGTGTGAAATGTGCGGTTTATAAAAGTTTTACAGGGAAAGTTATAAATAAAAGCTATACTACTCTATTTCGCGAGAAGAGTCAGTTAAGGTAAACAGAGGTAAGCGACTAGGAGAGACGGAATTTTTATATATATATATATATATATATATATTGATATATATATATATATATATATATATATATATATATATATAAGAGATAAGAATATATATATATATATATATTCTTAGCCCGAAAATTGAGGAGACCGGTGAAGAATAGTTATTGCATGTATTTTAATATGTATTTCTTTATTATAAAATATATTTCCGCCACTATATATTTTTACCGTTAAACTATTGTAGTGGATTATCAGACCCGACAACATGAAAATAGAGAAAAATATCATGCGTCATACTCCGACATTACTGACATGAGATGAAACGAAACACATTGTGGCCGGAACTGCCGTACCACGTGGCATGACAGTGATGCCTTTAAGAATGTCATCGAATTAATCTAATAAAGTACTGCAGATGATATGGGTTGGTAATTGTTCGTACTATGTAATTAACAGCTTATTTTTCTGGTTAAGTCTCGCAAACAATTATTATAGAGCTTTTATTGTATCTAATAACTGCACAAGTTCGTCAAGACTGATTGCGATAAGTACAATATGAATCTAGTTTAATCTAATTCAATTCTTCTGCATATATTAACAGTGGATAAAACAACGAAGTACATTTATAATAAAATTTTCTATTCAGATCCATCAATTTATATTAAACTTAAAATCTTTCTCTAAATCTAAGTGAAATATTTAAGGAAATAATTAACGAAGAAAGTTATATTTTATAATTACGTGAATTATAGAAACATAGATAAAAATGTCATACGTTCGCAATAAGAAGAGTACATTTAATTTACATAAACGTGAAAAAGTCCAATTACATTTCCTTCTATCTATTAGATACAACTATATTATATCAAATTACAGTAAGTTTCGTAATTGAATATAGGGTATGAATATTTATGTAGTTGTAACAACTTCAGATTCCTTACTTATGGAATTAAGGTAATATTACGAAATAACACTTGCACTTACGTTAGATTTGATAGCAAGTAAAAGATTTCTAGTTTATTTAAATATATTTTAATTAAGTGAAATAAAAGGTCTAGTTAAATATCTTTTGATTATTTTTCATTTCCTTAATACATACTTACTTACTCGATTATACAAAAAGCTGGGCATGTTCGTTCATTTGTTCATGACAAACATAACCAGACTGATAACCTTCTCAAGAATTATATTAAGGTATAAAATGTAAAATTTTCCTTCAATTACGGCAAACGATAAACAATTGGGTATGGCGGTGAGTAACAAGAAAATGTCGGAAACTCAGGCCATGTTTTACCCACCTTCGCTAATGCCTGCTTTTATGGGTGCTTATCCTCCGACAAAGTTGGCTCTCTCCTTATACGAAGGTGGAAGCATTGGTTATTTCCAGAATTACAGAAACGAAACGTTATCGAAATTCTCGGTAAGATTGTTTCCAACCTTTTTAGTTAAAGCGCATGAAACGAACGCCATTTTACAACTCTGACTTATTAATCTCTGCGGGATGATACCTGATGTCATTTGAAAATGGCTAACTGTCTGTTACCGTTTTATTAGTTTAACGAATGTTTATTATAACGTGATTATATGCAATATGAACGGTAATTTATTATGTTGTGGAAGAGAAACATTTAAAAGTGGTATGTAATAATCGCAATAAAGAATTACATTTTCAAAAGTAGAATATTTTAAGCTTTGCTTTCCTCTCCTCGTTCGTAAATATAACAATGAAAGAAATTATTCTATGTTGATATAGCAAATTCCTCTCGTACATTTTATTAACTCTTAACGCTCCAAAAGTGCCTCTCAAGCACCACCGATGTGCGGCGCTCTACTCCAAATGTATTTTTGGGTCGTCATCGGTAATTGTTTACAAATAAAAAATAATACCCCTCAGTCAGTTACAAGCGATCAGTAAAGGCAGTCGGATCCGAATCTGTTTTATTGTAAACCCATCTATTTTAATTATGTCGAGAAGAAAAATGAATTATCGTTGTGTGGAAAATATAGATAGTGACGATGACAATTTTGATTTTCGCATCTATAACGATGTAGCTGTTGACTGAGAAAGCAGTTGTAGCCACAGCAGCGATAGTGATATTTTTGTTCCTGGAGGAAGAAGAAAAGTAAGAAAACTTTCATCGAGTGACGAAAGTGCAGATGATGGAGAACCGCAGGAAGAAAATCTAACTAAGAGTGTTTGTAACGTAAGATCTTTTGATTGGCAGGAAATTTTTAACGAAGATATCATTCCACAACAATTTGAATTTTCGACTGGTACAAAAACTCCTGGTCCGCAGGTACACAATTTATGTGAACCTATTCAGTACTTTCAATTATGTTTTACTAATGCCGAAGGGGAAAAAGAAAAAGCGTCTTGTTCGTTCACCAAAAGGAAGTAATGCGGTAAAAGAAACAAACAGTCTTCTATTGCGAGACCTGTGAACGCAAACCCGATTTGCATCCCGATGAATGTTTTAAAAAATGCCACGCATTACTCAATTATAATTAATATAAATATTGCAATCAAAATTATATTACTTCTGAGATGAATAAAGATTGCCTTGAATGACTAATATTATTATTTACACGTCATTGTAGCATTTAAAATCTGACACTTAAAAACTTACGAGTCCAAGTATGATGAGAATAAGTTGGAGTTGTCGGTCGATATTGACAATTAAAAGTCGGCGCGTTAGGGGTTAAAACGCTACATTCTATATTCTATACGTTTGCTATTGTATAAGGTATAAGTATTATACTTATTTACATGTATATTGTTTGTAGATGCTACCATACGAGTGGGGAATGCAAAAGACTCCGTATAGTCCAAGACCTGATATTGTCGCAGATACGGTGCGACGCAAAATAAATCGTGAGTTAACCGTACTTTCAAATGACATTTCAACAATCGACAATACGCGTATGAAGGAAGTTGACGACCTATTTAAAGTAATACTTTAAATTTCCCTTTTTCATTCTATTTACATTTTATTTTTTCAAAAAAGAAACTTAATTTAAGCAATTAATTATATTTTCTTTTTAACAAGCTTGGTGCTTTTTCTTTATCCTCTTTATAATGTTTTTTCCAATCTGTTTAGCTCCTTGTTTATTTTATCATAGTTACATTTAAAAGCCAGAAATACAGTAAGATGATAGAACTTGATCCATAACGTCGTCGGTATCGTTTCTTCTAATGTTCTCTGATCGAGGAAGAATTTCAAATGCGGTAAAGTTACGTCTATGCGAATTTAAATAAATAGAGTATATAGGTATAATGACGGAGTTCTACCGCAATCCTTTATTACAGTCTTTAATTACGGTACCTAATTTCTGACGTATTTATGAAATTGTGCAAGTCTGAAGTGTTTATTTGCAATACTACTTACTAGTGATTTTAACTGATTGCCTTTATATTGATTTACATTTAATTTTAGCAATAATGACGTAAAATTATCTACAACAATGAACTCAGCTGTGCTATAATCCGACATATACTCTCCGGTGGAGAGGGCAAGTCTAAGTTTCGGAAAAACTTGTTTAGTTTAAATAGGATCAGGGAAAAGAGGATGAAATTAAAAATAGACAAAGATAAAAGCAGGGGAAGTAAAATCTGAGGGGAAACAGAATCCATTTGCATTTGCGTGAAACTACAGGGCGTGTGCGTATTTCTAAGTCTACGCGAAAGCAAAAAAGAAATCTTTGAAAATAGAATAAAAGGAAAAGGACATGAATCTGGATAGAGAAAGTTTAAGAACGATTTTTTTTTCTGGATCGAATGCTATTCGGAGTAATTAGTTAGAGTTTGCCGCGGAAGGAGGGGGGATTTTGTTTAGTTTTAATTTGTATAGTTTCGCAGAAATTTTGTCAATTTTTCCGTTACTTTGTTCATCCTACGCTAACGTCAGACGTTTTACTGCATTGCCATATTCTTTTAAGCTTACGTGTTTCTACTTTTTCCTCTTTATAAAAAGCGGGTACTCGTGTTTGCTCCCGGTCTCCTGATTCAGTAGAACGGATCGCATTCATTATGTTGTTATTTAAACGTTCCACAGCTGCGTAAACGTATTTGCTTGTCCTAGCGATATTACGGCCGATGTTGAGAGGTTGAAGGCAATTTATAACTTTGTTGCGAACAATTTGGTCGGTCTTCGATAATCGTTGAATGAATTGTCGCTACAACAGATGAGCGGTCTGAAAAGAATTGGAGAGAAGAGCTGACTTGGGCATATCTTCGTATATAGATGTTCTTGATTATAAAATAGTTTAATAGATCAGGCGCTTTACTCGTATCGGTTGGCCAGTATACTGGTATATTTGTGTTGAGATAATTCAGCCTGTTTGATTTGACGCCTTTAAACATACTCTTGCCACTTGTTGTGATGATTCTGCCGCCCCATTGGGTACTCTTAGCATTGAACTCCTCTCTCACGATGAATTTATTATCGAAGCTAACGAAGAAATTATCAGAATCTTCTTTGGAGATAGTACACTTGGATGGACGGTAGACTGCTGACACAGCAATTGGGCTACGCGATCTTCTATCGTCACGTTCGTTGCTTGAAGATAGTTGGTTTCGTATAATACGATGGAAGTTTATACTGTATCACGTTGGATTTGGTAATAATTGCAGTGCCAGCATGATCCCTGCTACTCAAATGCTGTGTGTGACATATTTTATACTCATTTATTTTCAAGTGTTTTTTTTTTTTTTTCTGGTAATACGCGTTTCAGACATCAGCATTACCTTTATTCCTTGATTATCTAAGAAGAATACCAGCTCGTTTTTATATTCAGCTGGACTGTTGCCGTTCCAAAGAGCTGTACGTAAGGGTTCCATTTTGGTACGTTGCTTCTTAACTTGTCTACGATCATTTTTAATAGTGGCAACAAGATGCTAATTTCACATAGTTTATCGTTTCTTTGGGTTATACGTGCTATTTTGTATAGTGCTATCATATATCTTTACCTTGTTTTAACGTTCCTGAGCATAGGAGATCGACGGATTAGTTGCTTTACATTACGTGTTAGGGTGGTTGTGTTCTTAAATTCAGATTTAAGAAACCTATTCTTCTACAGTTCCTTGTAGGGTGAACAGCCCTTGTAATTTGCAGGATGCTCTTTTTCGCACTGAATGCGTTTTGCAGGAACTTTTACCGATTTCGTGCACTGTACTGTAGGATGAGAGTTTGCACATTCAACGAAGCGATAATTATGATCGCAATATCTCTGTACGTGCCCATTTCTTTGACATCTTTTACACCGAACGGTTTTACACTTTCCTTCTGAAGTAGCTCAATTTTTACTGCAGAATACATTAATCGGTTGATGTTGTATACAGCTTGATTGTTAGATTTTTGTTTCAAGTCGACAAAAAATAAGGATAGTGGATTTTTTGTTGTACCGTGATCTACGTTGCTAATATTAATTATTCCATTACCATGTTTGCGGAGTTCAAATTTCATTTAGGTTCATTTAGGTTAGGAAAGAATATTTCTTGCTTCAGCTGATACGTATGAAAGTTTGCATTTAGGTTTTCAATTAACTTTGTTAATTTCCTATAAACATCGGGATTAAGCGGTAAAATTCTTACGCCGTTGTTGTTAACTGTTAGTTTATATTTCTGTTTATTTACAACACTTGAAAGAGTATTCATTATTGCTTGTATATCGATAACATCGTCAAGTGAGATTGGTAAAGAAGAGGATCTTTTTGCGGGTCTTGTCTTGTTGACGTTACAATGCCTTCTATAGAGTCCCCGATAGAATATAATAATGCGAATCTATTTGAAGTAGTAATATTCTTTTTATTCGTTTATGATTTTGTTTATGTTACTCTTTGCTTCTGTCTTACGTTTCTTACCAATGTTGATACGGTTAGCCAGTTGGATCGAGCTATCTCTCTGCCATAGCGATGGTAGATTGTTATGTAGGAGCTTTGATCAAGAATACTCGATTGGTCTCCTTGAGCCATTTGCGAACCAGCTATTTTCGAATTCGGAATAACTAGCCGAGAGGCATTAAGTAGCTTGTGATTCGGTAATTCTACTCTCCTACAATTTATCTCGATAAAATGTAGGAGAAATTTCGTCTGTATTTATTTTCGCGTAACAGCTTGTCAGTGCAAAAACGTACACTCACAGTGATTGTAAACTTGGCGGTAGTAACGAATCATAATGTCTACATGTTTCAACAGCAGAACACGAATTCCTCTCCAATGGTATATGTTCCGAACTTGTATGAGCGTACGACGCTATACGAAAATCTGCATTTCTGACGCAGTTAACGATTCTGCAATGATAGAATTAGAGAGTATTTGAGAAATTCTTTGAATAAACATCTGATCGAACGGAAAATAAAACGAGAGACTATTTCATTTGAAATCCAAGTAACGAAATAATCTAAAGAAAAGACATTTAATCCGATCAAATAAACTAATTGTATGATGTTTCAAATAACATGTAGCCAGATGAGATAATTTATTATCTTAACGGTTATTAGAATTTATTTGAATAATGTCCAAGCCTGGAGTGAATATTCTAATGGCTTACATTAATTTATTTCTAATCAAAGGATCTTGGTCTAGCATCGCTTGTAGCTACTATATCTACCTAATAATAAACGTATTACTTACAGGGAGTACAAATTCATCGCAGTCAATATAAAGATCGCACCGGTAGCTTTCATCCTTTAACTTTCTTTAAACCCGATACCTACATGTATCAGTGTGCACCCGGAATGACGACGTCATATTTCTTGAAATATCCAACGAATTATGTCAAACACAAAATGCCAATGGTTTTACCTCTAACTTACGAAAGGAGGATGCAGACACCATACATTCCGGATTTATCTCTGTCTGGGATATATAATAAATCCGCTTGTATTGCTTATAAACGATAGCTTATTATACGTGTTAATGGTGTTATAAACCAAGGTATTACTCGAAACATAATCTAAAAGTAAATTAAAAATTGTATAAAATTAAAAGAAATGGGATATTTAGGTAAATTATTTAAAATATAACAAAATTTGTCATTTTGGATGAATAATTTTAGAGATTATAAAATTTGTATTATTTAGAATATATGTATATCTAGCTTAATATACCTACCATATATATTTAAAATATATGAACTTTATTTCATTTAAATATATATATTTTTTACATATATTCAGTTGCGTAATGTTATTGGTTAAACGTTTTTTTCAAATATTCTCTGGTCGTGATTCTACTGCATTAAAACAAATTTCCTTGACGATGAAATTTTGTTCACTGCCGATGGGAGTGCGTATAACTTAACGTGACCATGAACAATTCCTTACGAGTATTATTATCTATCAAGTGTGAATATTTAAGGACAGTTAGGTAAACCACGAGTGAAACGATAGAATGAATTAGAAGAAATGTCAAATAAATTTTTTTAGAAAAATAGTTCTTTTGGCGAAAAATAAAATTAATTTTTTAATAGGATATAGCATTGTTAACAATAAAGAGGGTAGAATTTACCCAATATTTAAAGGAGAGTGCAAAATATTTTAGTTTTAATATAAAATGATTATTCCTTGCATGTATATTTGGAAAAAAAAAATATATTTTTTTTAAATATAAAATAGATACGTTTTATATTCTCGAGAAAAATATTTCTTTCTAACATTAAGCAACTTTGTTCTATTTCTAAAAAAAATAATTTCTTCATAATATAAAACAGATATTCCTTGGAATATCGCTTGGAAAATGTTTTTTTTAAATGTGAAATAAGTATTTATTTCATACTTGGAGAAATATTCTTTTGCTAAATATTGTATGTATATTTAATTATTAGAAGAAGATTGAACCTCTTTTTAGTAGCAGTTTAATTTACTGATTCCCCTATGAGGTTACAAGACAACCAAATTTACAAATTTCTACAATACTTGCCTCCTCTGCTCCGCAGCAAATTCTCTCTCTCTCTCTCTCTCTCTCTCTTTCTTTCTCTCTCCCATCCTTATATATACATACCATAAATTCTTTTACAATATTATATCTATTGATAATATGTGAGATTTTGGTTATATCGGATTGGTGGGAAATAAATCGCTGTTTAGAACGTGCGGTTATAATGCCAATTGTCTATCATTCTTAATTATCTTCTATCTAAACTACGAAAAATAATGCAACGCTTTGTTAGTTATGTATATACGTACATATATATCGCTGTAAGTGTTATAAAGTTGAAATATGAATTTGTTTATGTTTGTCTGCCTCATCTGTTGTTATATTTTGGAGAAAATTAAATAATTTTATAAGGTAGAACGCTCCGATAAATTCATAGGTATTTTAAAAAAAAGAGAATGACAAAGTAGTCTCATAAATAGTTGATAACCGTGATTATTTACTAAAAAAAAAATTAATAATAAGTAAGATTGTATATTTTGGTAATGAATTAAAAATGTAAATACCGATAGGCCATTTATTTTTCACCAATCTAATGTAATCGATACCATTATTATTCTACATATCCATCTAAGAAATGAACTCTTCTTATCAAATAAATGACAATAAGTATATCGACCTGTATATAATACAATTTTCGTTTAGGATATCGAAAATTTCTATGCAGGAGATACGATCTAATAATTGAAACATTAATTATATCGCTAAGGTTACAAAATCGATAATTATGCGTATTTAAAAGCATAGCCCCGACAGTGCTATAAATTTGTATTACCATGTACAATAATATAATAGTAACCATGAATAATAACATTTTTCAGTTGTAAAGCAACATGCAATTGAATATATTATGTGAAATTCATTGCAAAGCACATCTATGCGTGTGTTTTTCCTTTCGAAATGGTCGATAATTCCATTCGAATAGAATTAACTTGTGAAAATGCCTTTTTGAGAAAATTATATAATTATTACTTGATTATGTAATGATATGCATGCAGATAAATTTGGGGTACAAAGTCGTACATTTGCTTCAATATGCATATCGAAGTTACAGAAATAATTACCATAATATGAGCATAATTAAACGTTAAAATGAAACGAGAATGTTGACGAGAATTCTGCAATCCTCGAAGCGAAACGTATAAATTCTTCGAAGGAAATGCTTCCCTGTTGAGTGAACACCATCTCTCGAAGTATCTAATGAAGTGGAAAAAGAAACGTTAGTAGAAAAGCTTATATTATATATAGAATCTTTGCATACAAAATATTCTTTTAGCGTGATAATTTTCAAATAGAATCTACATGTATATTCATATATCTGTTTCAAGAAACATTACTTGTAACCTTAAAGTAACTTTTACAATTATTTTATTTTCGGCTGTGTAATTGGATCGTATCGAATTTCAAGTTTACATATGTTGCGGTTTGATACATGTAGTTAAGTATGATAAACGTTTTTAGAACTTAATGTTGTGTTATTTTCAGGGAAAATAGTCTAGAAAACAAAACATTTTATGTTACGATTTTGAATTTGACTATTACTTTATTTACTTATTCATTGCCTTGCGTTAGCGGCAGTAAGACTTCTCTTTTACAGAAAATAATTCCGGTATAATTTGTAACAACGAAACATTAATCATAGTGTAGATTTCAATATTAGAAATAGCTTGATTCGATTACAACTAAATTAAATATAAGACAAAAATATGTGGCTTAGCGAGCGACAATGTTTTAAAAGAAAAGTCTGATGCTGTTAAGATATTAAAAGCAGCGATAAAGTAGCAAAATAGAAGAAAAACTCATGAATGGAATTTCCTTGCTATACTTTAGAAGAGAAATAAACTTCATATTGCTAGGAGGATACTTTTATGTTTCACAAAGAAGTTAAAAAAACATATTGCGCATAATGAATATAAACGTGCGATATATGATACAATAATTGGTACATAACTCAACTATATCAAAGGACATATTTAGGAAATTGATCAAATGCTTTTTGTCGCTGTAATACTCTACGTTGTTGGTTTTACGAAATAATGCAAATCACCGATCGCCTCAAACTGGAAATTAGTAATTTATTACAATTTTCTTACTTTCAGTTCAGTAGAATAGTGTATTGACAAATTTTATTTAAAAAGGGGGACGGTTTAATGGATTTCCGCTCAATCAATGCCACGTACGTTTAAAATCAATCTTTATCAACCTGACAAATTAATAGAGTCCTGTATTTTGAATAGATACCGAAGTTTATTTGAAAGGCAAGATTATGAAACTGATCTCATAAATTATCTAAATAGATTATTAGGATTTCATATTTTACGTTCAAAAATAATTATACTAAGCAATTGTATAATTTATTGGCCTATTTAAAAATAACGATGTTAATATTAATAGTATCAATGAACTTTTTGTAGTACATTTTTTATGACATCTTGCTAGAATTCCTATTTGTAGGATTTTATCAAATACTATTTGCGTTTGCTGCTCCTTTTTGCTTCTAAAAAAGAAATTGCGATACTAAAACTAATAAATTTTATACGATTTGACTTTCGAACGGTTCAAGTACATACCAGAGCAAGTGTTACTCGATCACTTCGGCATATCTTCGACATATGTACCGTGTGGGAGAAGTTGCTTGATCAGGAAGCTATAGAACTAAGTTTCGCTCGGATAACGTAAAAGCTGACCAACAAGTGAAAAGTTACGGCACATCGTACACTACGATATTCCCAAGCAGAGAACGCATATGGACCTCCACCCACGTCGAGAAACTGTTATTTATTCGTGCAACGAAAGGGGCAGGTTTTCTGAACAGGGCATGATTTCTGATACGCATCTTACGCTGTAAAGCTACAGCTTTAGAGATAGAGGCGCGAATTCGCGGCACGCGACTTGCAGGAAGCACGGCATCGCCTACTTCCAGCGCAAACATATCGAAGGACGTCACAGAGCGGACAGAATTTTGGCTGAACGCGCGTGACAACGTATAATCAACGTATAATGAAAAATATAGTCGCTAGGTGAAAGAGCATCATATAAAGGCTGAAACAAAAGTTGGCATGGGATTGAAAGTTGATGGGAGAATGGAAGGGAGAAAATGCGAAACGCAGTGGCGTACCACCGTTTCTGATTTCTAGCGATCGGCGGTGCAACCGTAGTGGCGAAGACCGTAAGTGATGCGTAGACGGCACAAAAACAGCTGAAAGAAGCGTTACGTCGTAATCGTGCGATGTAATCTATTACCTTACAAGCGCGAAAGCGGTTTGAGAAGGAAGAAAGAACCAAATGCTAAAATTGAAAAAGAATATCGGGAAATAGGAACGATAAATCGTGACTATACTTCGTATAGTTGGTTCAACTGAAAAAGTGGTGTAAGAAATCGCGGTACTTTCGCGGAGTGTTTATGCGCGGTGATTTACCGAGGGAACCTCGACTAAGCAAATGCAACATCGTGAATTTGGATAAAGACAAGAGTCCGAGCACGCATTGAGTGGCATATGCAAAGCGAGGATCCGACCACCGGGGAAACTCATCGATTGTTTCGGGAATAACACGAAAATCACGTACAACTGTGCACAATGTCAAATTTTAGCGAGAGCTTATGTGGACAATTGTGCGTAAAATTTCTTCATGAATATCTGACATAAATCTAAACTACGCCCGTAACGTATCTCATTTTTCGCCAGACATTCATGATAGGACGACGACGAACATGTCATTCACCTTTGCTTTAACGGGCAGGAGTAACGTGCTCTCGGCGAAATATTTTCCACCGATCGATCTGACGGATGGCGAGTACGAGCTTGGTCTTGTATGTTTCGAGACGTGTAACACGATTCCCAACATCGAGCGTAGCAACGATAAATTTTGTTTTCGCGATAAAGACGATGGGATCGCGGTTCAGTTCGTCGGACGGTTCGCACGAATTAGAAGCGATAAATAAATTTCTGAGGCGAAGGATAACAAACATGTATCCTTGGAAGACCAGATCGATGATCAAGGACGACGACGGTGAGTATCCTATCGTTTTGCGAACAAATAACAACAGCATGCATAGCGAAACTCTCAGTTCGTACAGAGTTAACTTCACGAAATCGAACAACGTGGGATCTCGTTAGGATTTTCTGCGGATTGTATCCTATCGCCCAATACGTCGCACGTGTCAGATAAGCCTGCAAATATCATAAATGTAAACGTGATTCAAATAGAATGCAACGTAATCACCGGTTCGTACGGTAACTACAAGTTTGTACTCGGAGGGTGCCTCCAGGACATAGGATATCGGAAACGCTGCAACGAATCATTTACCTGGCGATCGTCGTGCGAGAAATGGATGATTTGACTGTTCGAATCACCATCCGATGAGATTCCGATCAGAGCGCGCAAGACTTTCGGGGAGAAGAGATAACGGCGCGAATACACATACGTCGACTTAGAATGCCCTTCGCTTGCGATCGATTAGAACAAAATAGTATACTTATCTGCAGCAGCAGCAACAACAACACTGGCAGTAACTCAACGCAAATACCCATCTCATCGACTACCTGTAAACCTTTCGACCCCTCGATTAGAGAAAAGAAAAGGATAAAGACGACCAAGTTGAACGTTCGAAAGGTAAAATCCCTACAGTTGCTGGGACTAACAGTAATCTGGCAATAGAAGAGAAGCAGAACAAGAAATCCTATAACGAAGATAGAAGTGCACACTAGATAGAAGTCCGCACGCTAACGCCACGTTGAAAAACAACGATGGAATAAGAATGCCTATACTACAGCAGGACCTCTATGTACTAAAACGTAGAAGTTTTCTGTGCGTCAAGGGGAAACTGAGTTGATTGGAAGAGGGGTCGAAGGACACCATCGGAGATGAAATTTTGGATACTAATAGCGTCGCGTTCACATTCGACGAAATTCGTTACGAATTGGACGGTGTTGAGATCCCCTCGGAAGTCTCGGTATAACAATTGCACTGAGGAATCACTCGAGTCTATCCAGAGAGGGAAGTAGGGCACTGGAGAACGCAGCTTGGAAGTATGTAAATTATACAGAAAGTGTTCACAAAGCGACGACAGATTTCAATTTCTGTGTACCGCTCGACACGTTGTTGGGCTTCTGCGAAGATTACAAACGTGTCCTGATAAACGCACGCCGCAAACTCGTTTTAATTCGCGCACGCGATGATACGAACGCGTTGTACTCACCCGTTGCTTTGAAATCTAAATTGAAATTACATAAAGTTCAATGGAGCGTACCGCGTGTTACGTTGAAGCAAAAGTTGGCGTGTTGCGTATTCTCTAGAGCAGCGAATCGATCGGCATGGGTTTTCGATTCTGGAATCCCCACGAATATCCGTTACTGCAAACAACTACGAAACATATTTGGCTGATAAAAGCAGCGGCGCAATTAGAAAAGCCGAGATACGTAATATTTGCTGTGTAAACGGCCCGAAAGGACGCTGCTTCTTTTAACTTTAGTATGTCGACGAACGTTTGACTTTATTTAAATTTTGCAACGTATCCATACGACGATCCGAATCTCGACCTTGATCGGCGAAAATATGCCGTACTTAACGATATGTACGCAAAGTTTCACCAATCTTATTACGGATACGAAAGACTGCTGCTCGATATTACGGGCTTTCTACTTCGTCGTCCGTTCTCGGCAAAACGAATCTCTGCAGACTGCAGCGAGAATCGATTTTAAATGTTGAGATAACACGTCCCCAAGCATCATCGCGTACTGTTTAAAATAGTTCACGATCGCATCGTCGAGTACAGTCCTTTGACGAACGTCCCTGAAGAAACCTTTTTGAGAGAAAAAGGAAACAATGGAGATGGCTATATCGTCAGCGTGCAAGGATTTGAGCGGCAGGAAGAATTTGCGATAAAAGCCATACTTGGCGATAACGAACGATTAGTATATCTATATCTTCGAACCGCCGTTTCCTTGGTTGAACTTGGACGACAAGGACGGACGTCTATAGCTCGGCTGGTATAGCGGTTGGTACGGCAGCAACGTTCCACATAAAAAAACCAAAACGTTATTTGTAAAACGTATAGTCAATACGTTTCATCATAACACGTTCGTCCGAAACGCTATGCAGCACTTGCAACATTGTTAGAAAGAAAATGCATAACGCGCAAAGACGTTTCTCTGAAAAGTTATGCGGCAGACGCTACATTCTTCGATGTTCAGACTATTTCGCTCTTTCGACTGAAGCGAGGGGCGGGAGAGGGACCAGGTTCTATAGTGTTTATTCCATAAAAAGTTTTCATTGCAACAAAGTTCTTTATCAGCATATGCCCTCTCTCCCCTTCGCCATTATATTATAGATATGTGTAAGGATCGAGACACGTTATGTTACGTTAACCGTTACTATTAAACCTCCTATTGCCGGAAAAGGAAATTCCAGGAAAAAGCCACTACGTTGGAGCCGAAGCGATCGTACGAATGAATCCTCATACGATATCTACTCTTGTAATTGTAATATTAACTTTTTAACATAGTAGACAATTTTACTGGATATTCATTTACTCGAAAACTGAGTATCGTGGGTTACATGCAAAATTGAGTCGGTTACAAATGCAAAGTAAGATAAATAAAAACATGCTGAGATAATCGATTCATTTTGATGTATTATACGTATTTCATGAAAACACGGAATTCTTGCCCAGTTACCATATATTGAATTTTCTCGTTGCTGACAGAAGCATGTGGACGAGCATAATGGAGTTCTTCGTAAATCAACTGGCTTTGGTGATCGATTACTACTGGCGACAGCTGACCTAATTAATAACGTTTCTGCGTTATCGTAACGAGTGGAGCAGAGAAGCGGTTTTATAATATGTTATGTCGGGACGGTTTAAAAGCAACTCCTATCGTATTTACGCTCTACAATTTACATTTTTCCATTTCGACGGAATTAAATAATATGTAATAATAGTAATAATCGAACTAAAATTTCGTTTATATAAATGGAGTTCTTATAAACGGAGCTCCACCGTAGCTACGTGTGACTAATTGCAGGTATAAATGAATCGATTAGACTAGGTAATGTAGAGCAGCAAACTATCGCAAGGTTTGTTATAATCAATTCGAAAATAAGAGTAGAAACAAGCGGTCAAAGAACCCCGATGATTCCAATATTTGATTAGTAATACAAACATACATCGCTTCGCACACTTATTATTATGCAGCTACACATTTTTTTACTCTTCATTGTGAAAATATTTATTATTCTACGAAAAATAGAAACGCACTGCGTCTTATTAAAAAGAAAAGGGAGAAGGTAGCAATATGTAAAAGTCCTAATAAGGAAACAAATTTGGCAATTATTTACAAAGCGGATGTCTCGCCGATTTCAATGAGCTTCAAATATGTTATCAAGGTCAACAACTTTTTAACAACTTTTCCTTACGCACGTTATTTTAGTTTCCAAAATTATTTTATATTCGCAAAAGTTTCCATTTCGATGACGGCGTGATATTCGTAATTGAATAATTTCTCATAATTTTCTTTTTCAATATCGTGGCTCAAGTATCTTCAATTTCGGATAACGATAATATAATATAAAGCTTAACGTGAATTGTATCTGTGTTACTATGCCATACCTTGGCTTATTGCACATTTAGCGTTACAGTTGTGTAACCCAAACTTAACCCATTGATTTTTCACGTGAGTTGAAAATGATCATCGAAATTTAATTAGGTTGGGTTATAGAAAAGTATGGACGCCATGAGGAAACTAAAGCCGAACAACAGTAATATGTGTATAAGGAAAAGTTGTTCAGGATGTTGATCTTCGCAACATATTTCAAGGTTATTCAAATCAGTGAGGTTATCGACTTTGCAAGTGATTGCCAAAAATTTATCAATACATTATGGTCTGAGTTGTAGCACTCGAATTATGTAAATACGATTCTTGTATCTTTAAATGATTTCTGATTTACACACAATTACATTGTAAATTTTAATTAATCGTTAAATTGTAGGTGGCAAATGTGAAAAGAGAGGTAGAAACTCTACCATTATATAATGAAATTTTGTTATTATAGTGATAAGAGTTATTATTGCAAGATTTAAGACAACAGATCTGTTTGTATTGTGAAATAAAAGCAACCGGTTATACCGATAACACGTAGCGGTAATATATTTATCATTGTTAATAGAATGAAAAGTTTGCTGCGCCAGGTTGTTCGTTTATCTGCAAAATCAACTCATAGAAGTAAATATTATCAAAACTTGCCATTCGCGCGACGTGTTCCGCTGTCGCCGAATCAATGGTTTCATGTTCGTCCTGGTCGCTCCGTGTCAATCTGTGCACAGTTTCGATCAAATCGTCCACTGAGATTTGATTGTCGCCGTCGAAGTCTGGAAATGAAGGTATTAACGGTGGCGTTGTTCGTATAGAGTTGTCTGACTCTATTCTACGTATCGTTCGAACAGTTCAGTAACCTAATATACATTTCTCTATACAAGACGCGGAAACCGAATGAAACGGAAATACGTTGAATTTACCTAAATTGAGTCGTCATTGCGTTATCCAATGTAGATTAACGCAACAACACCCTCTTTAGTTCTGTTTCATTCCGATGCATGGTTCGTTTCAGGCTTTTGATCCTCGTGATGAGTAGAATATGATGGAATAAAAACTAAATCTTTGTCGATCTTGATCTTGCCAATATTTTAATTAATTTTAATTAAGTTAGCGATTCCACATCGATTTATAAATATTTTGTTGCTATTCGTATGTATCTAATTTGAACGATTATAAAATTCTTTTAGTTTCTTTATATTTAGTAACTTAATAAATATGCAATTAACCGTTTACTCATTTTCAATCAGATTTTCATCACACAATAATTAAGTACTTGGGTAATTATTTGTATTAACATTCGAAACACTTGGAACCTTAGAAACCTTAAGACATTAAAATCTTAAACATGTTTTAATTTACTTATCTACTGACATTTTTATTACGTATTTGCTGCTGCATGTTTCTCAACTCTAAACTTAATAAACGCACGTTAGTTTTTCTTATTGCTTCTTTATTCGTCTTTCTACCTTCTTTTCTAATTCGGCTGACTTTGTTCTTCCTCTCGTCTGCCTATGTTCTCATTCCTTTCACGTAGCTACGTATGCAGCTATTCTCGACTCTCGCTCGCCCCTATTATTTCTCTGCTTTCACGAGCATTGACGCGATATCGTGTGCACCGTGAAATTAAACGATCCCGATTAACGAAATCGAGCGAACTCCTGATGCGCCTGTAATATCGGATAGGCATTTGCGATCGAAGAGGATTATAAGTCGTTTCTGTTTTCCCATTGTTTAACTTCATGTTTTAATACGTTATGCTTCAAACCAATTTTGTCCTCAAAGTTCAAAGAAAGGAAATTAGATATTTCATAGTTTAATCCATAGCAATCAACACCTTTACCTTTACTACTTAGGGATGCGCTTAGATTCTCGACTAACGTGGGGACAACGCATACGCAGAGAGATTGATCAAATCACAGAAAATAATAAAATATATATATATAAGGTCGTAAATCTCGGGGTAATTCAGGTGATCGATTCTGAAGTCTGAAAATCGAGTTTATTGTGAAAATACTTAAATAAATTACAGGAGTAAACAACAAATAATATCGATCGATAACAGTAAACAATAAATAACAAGTTCTGCGCAATGTCTACCTGAAAATCGAGAATCGATTTTCAACGTCCCGAGCTACCGATCTTTCTCCGTCAATCTTTAATGTTTTAAATAATTTTCTTTTTTCTTCTGTGATCTTGTCTATCTCTGATGTTGCTCTCTGTCCGTCCGTTTGGGAAATGAATGTCTCTCAAAATGGCTGTCCGTGAAAAGAGAAAGTCCCTATCACACTTGAACTCTAGGGAGTTTACATATATAAGTGAAAAAATAAAATAAACAAAATAGTTTCTATTCAAAAGTGTACTAAAAAGTAGAAAATAATTTTCTTAACCCGGTGTCATTATGTAATTCGATGTAATAATGATACACGGGGTAACCTGCGTACGTTGAGCGCACACTACCATCATACTAATCATACACACGATAGGATATCGCTCGATTCTTGAATACACATTATTAAAAATAAAAACCTGGTGGACTGGTTGTGTTAATCTTGCATCCTCTTGTATCCTCCAACGCTTCTTCTGTGTTCTTGGATGAAGCTAATGACGGCAAGGAAGGCGATTTTCTAATGATTAGATATGATGAAAATGGAGGAATATTTGATTCAAATCACGAGCCCGAGATTTATTTAATCAAGTAGAGAGTCTTTGTAAGTGTTAAAATACTGAAAACTTTGCAACTAAACTAGTACAGGTCCGCCTGTTTTTTATTTTTAGCAATATTTGTTCAATGATGTGATTACAGCGTGTGCTCAGCATATGCAGATTTTCCCGTATATTATTAGTGCATTCAATTATTTTCTTCTCTTTTTATATTGTATTATTATTGACATGCTATATTGCATGGTTATGCTGTATTTGATTGAAATCTCGCTGGCAAAAATTCATGGGCAGACACCCAGGCAGACAAACAAACAGGAAAGTAAGCCAAATAAGAACCATTAAAATATTAACTCATCAGCACACTGGCAAAATTGAGTGTACATAACAAACTTGTCGTCAAACTCGTTTGAGCGTAAGATATTGTGCTATAGGGGTGGAGGGGGTGGCTGCTAAAAGGTAGATCGTTAAATTAGAAGCTTTAAAATCTATTGTGCTGAGGACCACAGTAAACGCACCGTGGTATGTGCGAAATGACGAACTCCGTGAAGACCTGAGAATCAGTTCAGCCGCGGAGGAAATTATACACTCGAGTGGCAAATACAAAACCAGATTAGACAATCATCCTAACGACCTAACTACCAAACTCTACACAGTCAATCTACCTAGAAGACTGCACAGAAGACATCCTAATCATCCTCTGTCGCAGTAATAAAACGACACTTTCGCTCGCAAATTTACTACGCTTAAAATTGTTGTACATTGCGGATGCTCTGTAAGAAGGAAACATCTACGTGCTGCGTTTACAATTGTTCGTTCAAAAATTTACCAAATGCCCCTATTATGTCAATATGCTTTCGGTTCGTCTTAACAAATGATAATAAGTAAGAACTTTCTAAATGTAACAAAGAATTGTTTAAAATTTATGCGATTCATTACCAATTAATATTTAATTTCCCGGGCAAAGCGGGGTTGCGAATAGGAAAAGTGTAAAAAGCGCTGGTACAAAGAAATACAAAATATTGTCAAAAGTATATTAAGTTGTTAAATTAACGTTTTATTTCAGAAAGTTATAAATAGTGTCTTACCAAAAATGTAAAATGCCCAAGCAGCACGAATTTTCGATGGACAATGTTTAGAGAACGCAGAACATAAATCCAATATGTCTTCCAAACTTAAATGATTGTCTTTTTGTGAAGAAAATACTCGATATATTGAATCACGAAATGGGCTGCACTAAAATAAATTAGTATTAAAATATTGAAAATTAAACAATATCGAACGATATAATTTTGTTATTAATTTATGTATTATTATTTATTATTATTAATTATACAGAAAGGGGAAATATCAATGTTACTATCTAACAGGCGGCATTAGCTTATAAGTTCTAAGAATGTCACTCGTATGTCATGAAATAAATGATGTATAACTTCAACTCCCTTCGACATAATTGGGAAATCTGCTATGTGCAACATATTTCCTTTCTAATTAATAAATTTCGAAAATTTGTTTTCTATACACAAACGAATGAAGAAACGTTGCCTAAAATTGCTTATAATTATCGCGGATTAACGTTCTATCGATCCTAGTTGGCTAATTTCAGTGCGACAAAATGAAATATTGTATTTCATCGACGAACAAGACGTGTGTATTATATACACGTATACGTTGCCCTTATCAAAATGACAGGTGAAAGATGATTCATCATTATAAAAGTGTTTATAAACTGTCATTACTTCAGTCGGATCTTAAATATTAAACGTTAACTCTAATATACTATAAATAACTATAAATACAAATATTTACAGTTTTCTATTCACTACTATAGTTAGCCAAAATATGAAGTAATAGTTAACTTACACGAATTTGTGGCAATATGGTTTCGACTTCATCGATAGTGAAACGATGATGAATATTTTCGCAAAGTTTCCCTGGATTTACATTGTCAAGTACTTTAACAAGACTGAAAATATAAATTTACAATTTTAGTCGTGAACTTCAATAAAAAGACTTTGTAGAATAATGAAACTTTGTTTCCTTTGTTCATATCTTGTATTTAGAATTAAATTTACAAATTATGTGTTTCCTTAGTTACAATTATGACGATAAAAACTTAGATCTCGTTCAAGGCATTAACGTAACTTAAATACATAGTGGTTCGTATGTACGTAACATTATTATATATTGCGATTATATTATCGAGAGAAAGTATTGAAAAAATTATGAATCTTCACTTTCGCATTTGGTTCTATTCTGTTACTAATTTCAAATAAAATTCCTTTGTGATAAAATTCCGTTGTGCTTTTAACTGTTCAATGCACTATGCAATAACAAAACTTGTGCACTTTATACATAATTCGAACAACATTTATTTTTGTTACTCACTACTGTATTTCATTCCTTACTAAGTATGTTAATTCCATATAAGTGACAAGTGTTTCTTCAGGAAGAATATAGTTGGTTGACGAACAATTCCCCATAGTAATGCACGGATGTCGAAGAATTCAAACAAACTGACGCCCTGTTAATCAAGCAATGTGCTGTTTGGTTATCAATGCATCGATAACGTGTTATCTCTTTCCGAGGGTTTCTTCAGATTCGTCGCAGACGATGTTAACAATCAAATTTCAAATACCGATAATACGATCCATTGTCAATTTTGAAAGCAATTTTGAAAGTTCCAGATAATACATTGTTAAACAATTCATTTTCCATTTGTATTTGTAAGAGTGGTCGTAAATTGATGATTGGATGAATGAATCTAGTGATCTTGGCGAATCTGAAGCGAGTGGACTTGGCCGTTCGTGAATGTGGTTGCGAGGGAAACAATATTTGAAGGGAGTAAAGGGATTTCACCGAAATCGGTCGATGCGGAGACAAGTGACAGACATAGAAAGACATAACGATCTCGATATTAGGCCGAGAGTCGCGAAAAACTGCGATTTTCGTCATTTTTAACCCCATTTGCAGCCGATAACAACTACCGTTATCACAGATTTCCATAAAGTTTTCAGCGTGTACATACTGACATATATGTACAAAACCTAATTCATTAAGTTGGAATAACAAGATTGTAAAAAGTGATCTTTCCTCTTCCATCTTCGCAATTCCGGCCAATTGCAACTTTCTCGAAATTTACTTCGCGCATCATCTATTTAGTAAACTACTCGTTTAACTTCTCAAAATAGCTCAAATCACTTGGTACAGTTAAGAAAAAAATTATTCTGTTTTAAAGAATGTGCCAATATTAATGTAAACACTTTATCCTTACACTAATAATATCGTTCTAATTGTTGATAATATCAATTTTATGTTAATCATAAACTGAATGTTTTAGAACAATGAATGAAATAATTATATCGGACGAAGTAAAAAAGTTGGTTAATATACGCGTCGAGGCCCGAAGATCTCGACCTTTTATTGTTCCCTTTTCGATTAAATTTGTACGTTTGAAATGTTTCGTTGCATGATAAATTTGAAGATACATTTAATATTTAGTCCTTTATGTTGTTAATCTTCAAGTTTCGAGATCGAAATTTGATTTGAAGCAAACCGTTGAATGCAATGTTTAGTAAGTGTCTGTCTGGTGAAAGAATTGAAAGTGGATAATAATAGGATGTATACGATCGGAGTTAAATTCAAGTGGTCAATTTTCTTTCAATCGATGTTTTAATCGATGTTTAGTCTGTATAACTACTGTCGCGTGCTTTTCTATATCGTGACAACCCATTAGCCTGTCTTAAAAGAAATGCATATTCATGAAATAATAAATAAGTGTAACAGATTTATATTCAACGAGCGTACGCACCGGGTACATAGAGCTTCAAGGATTCGCTTAGAATTAAGCAGCGTATACTGCAGCACGTAAATGATTAAACCGATTACACCTGGAATGCAGAGAATTTCGATAGATGGGGAAGAGGTTTAATTAGACCGTCAATGAGTGAGCTTACTGATTGGAAAACGGTCGTATCGCGCGATTTGTACGTTCGTCGAGAATGATGTACTTCAGCTCGAGGATTGGCTGCTATCGATTCGGTTAAACTTGTAAGGTACATTCAAATTGCAATAAATTTGTTTCGTGATTATCGATTTAATGGCATCACTGTATGAAACGTATATTCGTTGATATCTTTGCGATAACTTTAAGCTATATTTGAAAATAATTCAAAAACGAGGAATAATCGATCGATCGACAGGATCGACAGACAAAGTCAGAAAGAATCGAGAACAAGGAAAACCGTACAAAAATCGCGATCACGCTCTTTCTCCCATAAATCAAAGAAACTATCGACCGCACTATCAAAATGTTGAAAAGCAGCGATATTAGAATATATAGTTCTCAAACTAGACAGTGAAATCGTTCAAATCCTTATCTTCTCCAAGATTCCATTGCCGTCTTTATCAGCTCCAGGGGTATATAAGGTACCGTGTATTTGTGGCAAAGTCTACATCGGAGAAACCGGGAGCAGCGTAAACACACGTCTTAAAGAACATGAGAGGCGAACCAGATTGAAATACGGTACAGCCAGTCATAGCCGAACATCATTAAACTACTGGGCACCGCATCAATTTCGACCAAACCACAATGCTGGCTAAATATTACACTATATACCAATAGTCAGTTCCAATACGTTTTTAGACTTTGCGCCCATAAGAAATTCCTTTTAGACACGACTTTTACCCGAACCCCACAGATCTGTTGTTTGATATTGTTAAGAAAATGTTTTCAACTCTTTCGTTACCACGTGTCACACATGTGTGACGCATCTTATTTATTTTTATTGGAGATATTTCTGCATATTACGATCGACAACGACAAATTATTACTGGTCGTCCGGCATTGCCGGACATTGTGTCATAACTGTGTCATATGACACGCACACGTCATACGACGTATTCTCAAAGTCGTTTGGAATGTTTACTTGGAATTTTTTATTATTATATATGTAAAAATACGTCACACGTCATATTGTGTAAAATTGAGTAATGTGTAATATTGTGTAATATTGAGTTGATAATGTGTAACTGTGGTTGAGAACAGTGTTTTTTGTGTTAAACTGCGGTAGCAAAGGGGTTAAAGACAGGAAGGATGGGAACATTGTTGTATAAGCAATAAAGTTTGATTAGATTTTCTTATTGCCTTTTTATTACAGTTCTCCACATCGTTTTCATACATCTTTTCTGTCTTATCTACATTACACAATTGTATTCTTGAAAGCCTTTCTTATCATAAATTTTCTACAAATTCTTTACGAGCCCCCTTTCAAAAATTGTAAATCTCTAAAAGAAAATGCTAACATGTCAGAAGGATATAGTCGCTAAAGAGTACAGTTAAAGAATGCTAATATTGTCAAAGTACGTTATGGTCTAATTTTTTGTGCATTCTATTAATGTCATCATATAATAAATCTCGAATAAATTAGGGCAATATTGTTACTTTACTGTTCATGTTGGCTGTCATGCAACTGTTTCGTGCTTCATGTAATTTTCAGACAGTTTATGCACATATATTTCATTGCGTCATACGAGTCACGTTTTATTGTTAATTGTCCTCGCGTTATCTTTTCGCTGAAATCCTACAAATTTCAAATTTAATTAAGTAACTTTATTTTACAGTAAATATCCCATTTCGTTTCATCGCTTGATTTTCCGTTTTATGATTATTCGATACATCGTACGTAGCTTTATTTCTAAAAACGTTACGCATACTATTTCTGTATCTATAGACAATGGCATACAGCCTATACAGAAGCGCGTGCAACTTGTTTATCAACTTATAAAATAGAAAAGAGTTGCGTATTTTCTAAAGAGCAGTTAGTGATAATGGTGTTGTTCATTTGAAGTCGTTGTCAAACGTTGATAACGTCGGTACGACTGATAATGAATCATCGAGAATAATGACTTTGTTTGAATAAGAATGATGAAATTGTTGTCGCTAAAGCTTTGCGTGATAGTTAAGCTTAGTTATAAGCTTGAAACGAAAAGTATTCAAACGGTTGAAGTGAAACTTGTAAATTTAATTAATTATATATATATATATATATATTATATTCACTTAGTTGTAAGGTTTGTTTTGTCTCTTTGTGGTTTCACTGTATACATATAATTCTCGTCAATTATATTTGTATTTCTGCTATAAATATATTACGTCCTTTGTATGACGCTGTTCACTAAAAGTAATATTCACCGATCGTAATTTAACGGCCCGTTCATTTAACGGCTTGAGGTTGCCGCTTATTTAACAGCAGAGCATGAGCTCAGCCAAGCTCAGTTACCCACGATGCTATTTGTCGCATAGCTAACATATCGACGTCCATAATATCACATCGGCACTACATTAGCAATATACCGGCACACTCTACGAAGAGAATAGGAGAGCAGAATCAGAATTTGGTATTGAAGAAACGAGTGTATATATTTGTATATATTCACGAAAATGAAGATGATGATAAAACTAAAATATTTGGCGAAATAAAAGAGATATTGAATATACATAAAAATCTGCAATGGAAAGCGATTGAATATGAATTTCACACGTCATACATACAGTCAATCATATCACGATGAACAAAAGTTTTATCGATATCATTATATAAAAATAAATATTGACGGATAAACTCCATTAATTTTTTCATTATTTATCATGCGGGAGACAAACAGTTATCGATTATCTGTGAATAACCATCTCTTTGCCGTCCTACGAGTAGCATACAATCGACATGTGATCGTCACCTGACTGGCAAAATATTCGCGACGAAAATTTCGCTTCTGTCGAGGGGACGCGGTATAAGACAAGGCGGAAATTGTGTCATAGTTTCAAACATAAGATTCTAGCCATCGAAATATGTCAGTGACAGGAAAGAGAATTTTTTAAACGGCTGATGTCGAATTATATGTTAAATTGCATTAGTTACACAAAAGAATCAAGAGAATCGAAGAAAATCACAAATTTCGCAAGGGCACGTGTAAAATTTCAGTGAACAAAGCAAACAAGTGTGCAAAGTTCATTGAAATTGTGAGCGTCTTAGCAAGAAACGCGAAATACAAAGGTTTCTTAATCGAGAAGATTCTTAATCAATTCGCATATTGTTTCCAATACATGTACACGCACGTGCAATTATTTCCTCTCCTTTTTTGTTGTAATCTGTACCTTTACAACTCTGTACTTCATGATTCCTCAGAGCAGTGAAAAGTACTTGTATACTTGTATTTACGAATTAATAAAGTCTATTATGTATTTCAACTAAATTTAGAATGGCTTCTTTCGATATACAAAAGTAGGATGTAGATAGTACGATAATATGAGAGTATCGATATTTACTACGTAAAATCACAGATGATGGTCAAAATTCACAGCTATTCCTTGCGACGACCATCTATACACATTGCTATTCCAAATAATTATTAGGCAGTGATTGTGACAAAATGCTGGCGCTGATAACTAAAGGGGGTAAAAGGGTGAACCCGAAAACCGGCCAATAATTATTACACGACTCTACGAAGCGGTTATTGTCCTAAATTGGGGGTCGCTTTGCGGATAATGGCTGTGCTCGAGAGGTCATGTGAGCCTGACATTCCAGCATGTCAACAGCAACTATGCATCATCGGATGTCTGGCGCACGTAAACGCCTGTTCCCTTCCTACCTTGTTTCTCTCTCCTTCCTTTTCTCCAGCTTCTCTCTCACCAACGGTTATGCTTTATCTTCCACCATCTATCTATTTCCCTCACTAGCTTTGCATACCATTTTATTTCATCTTCGATCTTCTAGCTCCATTGCGAAAATCCTAAACTGAATCTCCTCTTTTCCTAGCATTGTCTCTTTCTTGCTTTCCCTCGTTTCTAACAACTAACTCCTTCTCCGTCACCCGTCCCTCTTTATCTCTCACTAGTTTACCTCTCTACTTTCCTTGTTCCCTTTTGGTCCTTCTTTCCACGTTATCTGTGCAATTCTATTTTGTTTTTATATATATATATATATATATATATATAAATATAAATAGTAAATCAGTACAGATCCTCGTAATGGCTTGTCGTGACATCTTATAGTACTTCGTATTCATCTCCGCTACTTTCTGATCCATACACGATTTGACACCTTTTAAATACCAAAAAAAAAGAAAAGGTTTTAAGCGGATAATAATATTCACGAAGAAAGAGATTTGTTTCAAGTTGCGCAACTAGCTTTAAATTACCTAATAATAAATTGTATATCGTAGATATGTATACTGTCTCTAGTTACGGGTCGCAGATGTATGTTTATTAGCTTCTTGTAACGCAAATACAACGTGGAATTTGCAAATCTGTTGAATTCTTTTCAAACTAATTTTGTATGCAAATATTCTTCATACGTTACAAAGACAAGTATAATATCGTAGCTAAAGGATGTTCGATAGTAAACGGTATCGAGGGTTTCAATCTAGAATGTAACTGTATGCATTTAGTTATGTTGGAAAAATTATGTGACCTGGCAAAAAAATATGGGACCCATAAATATTTTAAGAATCTGTCTGCCCGCACGTTGTCATTTTATACCTCTAAATCGTTTTCTGTGAAAACAGAGAAAACAGAGAAATATTAAAGAACGCGTTAGAATCGCATCTGTTGATATCGGTCAATAAATTCTAATCAGGGCTACAATATTGTTCTACAATAAATGTAATTAAATTAAATACAATTAAATTTTATCATTTGTTCATTCTATTCAAAAATGGTAAGTATCGCCTTTAACGATTAGTTGTACACTAATTTATACATTTTACTAACTACGCCGTTACAAATCGGCTAAAGTGTTCCGATATTTATGTGTGTATGCGTACAATCTTTCTTGTAGTGCAATCTTGTAAGAAAATGTTTTGGCACTTAACCTTTCTATTTTAACGATAGCTGATATCGAGAAACATGAAATAATATCAAAAATGCAACTGCATATAACATCAGATTGTTTAATATTGTACTCATATTAATGTTGTATATAAATGTTATGAATGTTATTAACCAGAAGAGTCACTATCATTTCTATGAATATACCATCACTTAATCCAAGAAATTTTAGGATACCGTGCACAGTATACAGTTTAGTCACGTGCTGACACGGAAGGAAATCACGTCATGAATGAAAATGCATTAGTATTCAGCGACAACGTAATATCTGTCTAAAGTAAATATCTATACAGACGCGACTCACAACCCTGTATTTTAAATAAATCGGGTAAACAACAACTAGTCTGAACCACAATGACATCCAACACGATGTTTACGAAATTGGTTATTCTATTAAATTTAATATGTAATAGATAATGTAAGAGTGAATGAAGGTAGAGAATTTGATTTTGTTTGGAAATGATATAAGATTTATTTTAGTACTGGAATTTTATCGATTATTCGCGTGGCTTATGGGGTTCCAAGGTTTCCGATTACCTTTCTTACAAATGACGCCAACCGATAACTTATACCAACCTATGCTCACTTAAACTAACTTAAACTTAAATTTATTTTAGTAACGTTTTACATTTCTTTATCCCCGTAAAATGTATTCAAACGCTCGTACGACAGCAAATTTCATACATGCTTCCAGATTTTTGGTTACCGATTTCTTTATTCTTTCATCTTATGCTAGCAAAATATATAGTACTCCATCATAATCTCAACTGCTATTTTTAACATATTCACCAATGTGAAATATTAACGATTACTCGCAAATAGATAGTATTGTAGACAGATATGTGGACGATATTCGTCGTTCCTTTTCAGTCAGGTGAACATTTATATGGTCACCTTTGCCTTCAATACACATGTATCATACAAAATCCTTTTTAATTTTCAACGGCTGGTACGTTCATAGATATAATCACATGCAAATATGACCAAAAATACGATAACGTAGTAGCATTTCAACGTATGCAGAAAACTACTTTCTTAATTATTATATATTTGCACTGGCGGAAAAAATATTATCGTGAATATGTAGTTTACTTCGAACTATCCATCCTTTTCCTTCTTCATTTTTTCCTGATACTTGTCGTTTGCGAGAAGAACGCTGAAAGCTAATAGCGTGATCACCCTGGACGTATTTCATTTACTTTCACTACTTAAAATAAAAACTAAACTTCACTGCAAAATGTTGACATTTACTATTGAATTCAAACGTATAATATGCATGCACGCATGCATGCTCTGTGTATCTTTGAAGCAGATATGTACGTGCATTAGCAATTTAGAAGAAAGCAGATAGACATTTTTTCTTTGAAGCCAAAATGGCAAGACGAGTAACGAGAAGGTAATTACCTTTTTATTTTTTATTAATTAAATAACGGAAATGAAAAAATATATCCTCAAGTAATATTCCCAAATGTTACTATACAGAAATAAACTTTTAAACATTTCCTGCACGCTCTTCCTTGGCTTTAATTTTACTGGGATTGTAGATTCTTTGGAAATCCTGAAACAAGTAGTCTGCATCTAAATATTATGCGATTAGGTATGTAATTATTTTGAACAGGATACATAAGATATCGTTACAACACACAATATAAACGTGTAAATGTTTGCTTGTAAATTAAGTTTTAAAGTTCTGAAAGTTCTGGAATTTTCTGGTTCTGTTATCGATTAAACGCGTATTTGTAGGAGCCTCGCCTGATATCGTATGTGAAGATTGTATAAGAAAGATATTTAATTTTTTTTAATCTATCTTTAAACTAAGAGTAGTACTCTATTAAATGAAAAATGTAAGTAAAACACTTTGTACACATTGCATAACATAAACAAACATGTATGGCTTCATATATTTATATCGGCGGTTTTATAAATTATGTCAAAGACACGAATTAGCATGTCAGCAAACGGCCAATAGCTTCTTTACTTTCTATCGGTACAACGTACTATTTTACAACCACTAAATGCATGCCGGATGTGCATAAAAGTTAGAGGCAAACTTTGGGAACGTATAGTAATCATCGAAGCAAGCCAAAAAGTTCTTAATAAACATGGATTAAAAACTATTAGTTTCCGACTTACGAGGTCAGTGTCTTGTCAGTAAGACACTATCTTTACAGCGTGTGCGCAATATATTCTCCATTCATTTAAACACACGCTTTGCCACATTTTCTCATAGAAGCACGCACACGTTGAAAGATTGCCGGCGTTTCTGTTATCTCTTGGCAACAATTTTCGATTCTTTGTATCTTTACACAGTATTATACACTAAACGTGTCGTAACTTGGAAAATGGTTTTCTAATGGTGTTTGGATTCGACGATATTTTTATTACACATCCTGCCAAAGTTCGGTTATACCCAGGATTGCCGGAGTAATTCCTCAATCTGTCAACTGCGGAGATTAGTCTCAAATATCCCTTACGAGGTACGTAGTTGAAATGAAGCAATGACGAGTATACACGTCGACCGCAGGGCAATATATTATAAATTTTACGAAAAAGGTAAAACAAAACGAGGAAGGATTACATTTTTTTCGATAAAAAATTAACAATTCACATAGTTGAAAAAGGTATTGCTATTAAAAACTCAAAAATTGCCAAGAAATAATAAAGTAAAGTACACGAAACAATTCGTAGAATAGCCGATATACGCGGGAAAGTTCATAAATAGGGAGATGCACGAGGGAAAATAATCAACTGAATTTATAAAAAGCAGTGCATTATACGGAGCATAGCCGATAGATCAAAGAGAATAATCAAATGATCAAACTATTTTTTATAGAATACATAATAGGTTTACTGGAAGTATAACGGAAATATACCAGTAAATGTCATTTATATTACTTTTTACTAAAATTTTGAAGTTTTAGAGTAAATGGTAATTTTTCATCTCACACGACGAGTATACGCGTCAACCGCACCGAAATAAAGTTTTGGATTGACGTGTACACAGGTCGAACGCAGTTAACTGGTTAAGCGAGGAGAGGTTACTCCTACTGCCAGTGTCACTCTCGATACAATCATAAAGATAAGCTGGCGTATTGACCGGAGAGTCGCGTATGCAAATAAGATGATATTCCATATATATATATATATATATATATATATATGATATGACCCTAGTTATACTCATATAGTTGGATATATATTCGTTTTGACTGTACCTATTCCTTTTCGTACTATTATACTAGTTATAGGTATAATCATCTACTTACCAGTACACTACAGGGGTTGGTAGTTTTAGCTTTAACCCTTTCGCTTAACGGGCGTATACATACGACCTCGAACAATGAACATTCATATACTTTTATTTTATACTTTACACGAGATACTTTTGTTAATCGAGTATCTGGGAACGCCGCATGTCTCAAACAGTTGATTCTAATATTTTATAAAGTAAAATGATATTACTAAATATAATAAATATCATTGTAAAATTCAGAGACGAAGAAAAATTATTTATTATTATAAAACTAATTATTTCGTAGCATTGCGTACCTCGGTGTCAACAACTGAGTAATAAGCTCCGTTCACAGCTATCGCATTTTGTCACAAGCGCTCCGTAGCGAAAGGGTTAAAGGGTTAAGGAAGCTATTTCTGTGCAGTCGATGAATTCGAATTATAAAACACGTCATTTGCCAGGCTACAATGTCAAATAATCTCTTCATTCGTTCCACTTTGAACTCATTCGTATCCTTGCGGAAGTCGTACTATAGACACACTGGTAGGTATGTGTAACGTTCCGATAGATGTATGCAGCGTGCGCAGCAAGTGCAGGATCGAGCTAGCTGCATATCTCCAGCCTAGGAATTGGAGTGGATGGCGAACGTGGGTACAATAGTTCGCATTGTATTGGATCTCTCCGAGTGATAGGCACTGCCCCTCTGTGTTCCCCGGCGTCTATCTATTTCTGTCTGTCCCGTTCACTCTGTTTCACTCTTCCACGTGGTTCCCTGCCGTCTCCTTCCCACGCTTCGTTGCCTACTGTCGTATCTCATTTTACGAAGGCCTCGAGCGCGCGTTATTATGCGCGTTATGCCAGAGCCTCACTATTCTATCGCCATTGCGGCCAACTGCATCGCATCTGCCCGTTTTGTGCTCTTCCGGTTTCAGCTACGGCATCTGGCCCGCGCACTCTACGACCCACGAACTTTCGAAACCATACAGACTCGTCCAACGAATCGATCCTTCCTATCCATTTCGATTATTATACGATGCAACTTCATCGTAAAACTTTCTTTGTTTCGTTCGTCGATAACTGCCTGTGAAAGAACTAAACATATTTCTCTGTCTGCACATCTCCCGATAGAGAGATTTGCGATCAGTATAAAATCTCCGATTCTCCAACAAATACTATTGTTCCTGCACAAACGTGTAAATATTTTTGAAATATAAATGTGTCGATGTTGCTGAAGCAGTTAATAAATTTGAAGTAACGTTATATTTTTAAAAATATTGAAATTATTATTGCTTTGATCTTCTTAGTTTATTTCACCCATGAAATTATTTCCCAAACTATTTGTTACTCGAGAAAACGTGTTCGGGGGAGACGCGTTATGATAGGCACAAAAATTTTATCCAAGTAAAGATGGTTTCGGGATCTGAAGGTGATCTTCGTTTCTTTTTAAATTGAACTATATGTTTTCGCTTAGCCAGATATCTAGCCCGTTTCGAAGCAATTTTCTTGACACACGTTGAAGTTCATTTGTAAAACGTTCTTGAGATTGTCCCTCATCTCCTGTATTTCGTACGTAATGAAGGGATGGCCTTGGACATCGATACAGTGATTTATTCCATCTCTAAATGATAGCGCCAATCTCGCGAAAGTTGCTCGAATTATTTGCTGAGAAGCATCGCTGATGCAAGCTTCGTATTGCCGCTTTTAAGAAGAAGAGATAGAATTTCTTTGACCAAGATCAGCAGACTCGACGTCTTTACACTTTTTCTCGTGGGGCTTTATAAAAGAGAAAGTTTATCGAGAAGAATCCACCACTCCTGTCAACATTTGACGAGATTAAAAGATGTTTAGGAATGCTTTAATTGTGTATCTTTAATTAGTCCGTTTCAATTCTTGTTTTGTAGGTGTGTATGATTTATGTAGACAAAAAGTATTTATGTACCTTAAAATTCTGGAAATTAAGAAAGGCAGAAAATATACATAGTTGTGGGATTCGTTAGTAATCCTAGAGGCACATTGACGCATCGTAGTTTAAATTCAGGGTAGCATGCTTCGCATTACAAAACACAGTTGGTGTGTTTCAGTTTCTCGTAGTTTTCAGCCTCGGAAGGTATATAAAGTAGATAGTTCTGCTCCAGTAACGATGCTTCTCAACGTTTAACGAAATACCGTGTCATAATAGGCATTTTGATTAGGAAAGAAAATTAAAATTAAGGTGTGAAACTGAATCGGCTGTATTAAGAACAATTTGACTAATTGTAAGTAGTATTAGCTGGAAACTAGGTGGTATTCTATTTCATCTGTTGCTATTCACCATGTACAACTTAGCAATCTGTGTGCAGCACGGGAGTGCTTAGTCTAGAAGTTTAATGCATTCCTACGACATATTATACTGTAGTGCGTAGTATGCGTAGCACGCTCTAATTTAATAAAAGATTTTAATAAGAGGCCTGCAATGTGTTGTCGTTGCGCATGTAAAATTCGCGCCAGCGATATCCGAAACCAGATACTGAATTATACGCAAGAAGAAGGTGTGCTTGAATTTTTTTCCCAAGTATTGCTACAGTTGATATCGTTCTGTTTTGGATTAAATCATTTGTCCATTGGAAAAAATTTCGAAAGTGCTTCATTTTTTTCTTAATTCTTAATAACGATAGATAGAAAATACGTATCATTTTACGATATAAAACAGAAATACTTATTTTAGGGAGCGTTTATTGCTCCCTTCTCAGGGAGATGTCTGTTGGTCGCGTGCCTTGTTGCTATAATAATAGACGTAACGCTATGCACACCAGTCAAAGACCAATTGGCAGAAACCAAACCTATAGGTTCTGATGGTCTCGAGTAAACGATTTCGAGAACGATCGGCACATCTCGGCTTTTGTTTCGATAATTGAACGACAATTGTAAACCATGAACTTCATGAGCACATATACACACACATATACGAGATATGTAGGTACAAATATACATGTCCCAGGGTGTCCCATGTAACACTTGCCGCGATTTTTCAAACACTTCCGGTGATCTAACGAACAAGTGTTTTAAACAAAAGCCGATCGATACTTAGTTGGCTACAAATTGCAATAGAAAGAATAGAAAGATTTCCAAAAATTGTTTTCCCGTAAATAGTTCATCTTCCCTTTCTTTTTCTTTTTTCTTTTTTTTTCAGTAGCATTACATATTTTTGATTTTATAATGCGGTAGCTCGTCTGGAGCCGAGTTGGATTACTTGGTGAACTGTGGAAAAATTTAAACGTGAAACAATCTTACTTAAAATATATCGAAATAGCTGATACATATAGGCGCAAGCGAAGAGCAGCCGTTTTCCGAGTCAGCCGAGACCAATAAAATAGACAGAACGAATGACAAAGAGCAAGAGAACAAAGCTATCACCACCGTCACTCGAAGCTGAGTCATCTAAACATTCGAAAACGATGAGTCATGCAACTAGCAGAAATTGGAATCTTTATATTTTAAAAAAAGGATGAATTTTATTACAACATGATACTGTTATTATGACAAATGGAAGAGCTCATTTGCCAATGGGAAAGTTGGTGATTATGTCGAGTCAACTTAAATACTTTTCATCAGCCTTGGGAATAACGAGATGAAATTCCTCGGCTGATCTGCCGTGACCGTTATTATTTAACATAAAGCAGACCGATGGAGTCTGCGTTTGAATCCATCCATTAATCAAAAAGATTTCAGCGCTGTGTCGCATTTCTCCTTATTAGAAAAAGGTAAACGGGGTGTAATTTAATTTCTTGTCAACCAATCATTCATCGGCTCTCAGCAATGGCTTTAGTTTCGTGCTCATTCGTACTCGTTACTTATTTTACCAATTCGAGTTGAATTCGGGAAAATTCAATTAGAACTTGTCACGAATTCGTTAATATCGATTTCACGGACTCGAAAGGTTCGATATTAACGGGGCTTTGCCGTTCGAACTTTCTGATTTAAACATAAATTTCATTTTCTATTAAAGCGTTTACTATTACGTATTTTATAGGAACTAGGATAGCATGCGTTAAATTAACGTTGCATGACCGATACTGGCTTTTAGTCTTTCTATGTGCAATCATGTCAACAGATGTACCGAATCTTTTGTTTGACTTGTACCATGGTGAGAGTTTGACAGCAATTTAAGTGGCTCGTACGACTTATACGGCGGCTTTAGATGGATTCTTCCGCCTAACTATTAGTTGTAAAGGAAAGTTAATTAGTAACGATGAAAAATATATGGCCCCTTTGTAGGAAGAAAAATCCTCCAAGGTATGAGAACTTTTATCATAGTTCATTGGTTGCACATTAAATGTAATTTTCTCATTAATTACTTTTTTAATCTGGGAGGAGTTAGTACAGAGAGAAGATGGAGAAAAGTTTGTCAATACTTTCTTAATTCTCTCACGAAGCTTTACTAAAGATGTTTACAATTTACTGTAAATTCATGGCTCTATTATTCGAAAAGATGTTCTTAGGCAATACGATATCTAAGATTGAACAAAAGAAAAAAATGCCAGACAAATGTTGTCAGTTAAATAAATGGAATTAATGAAACTTTAATACAAATAGATTCCAGCTGCAAGAGAATTTGCAATATGTAACGTTATATTGTTTTATAGGCTTCAAATTAGATGTAACATTATTAATTTCAATATGTAGTTGGACAATAAATTGAAGTAAAACTTGTGTTAGAAAACACGTACATCCGGCGAGTATAATTAAAGAGGACATATTTTTTTGAAACATTTTTTATATGATACCATAAATGTAATTGGAACAGGAGGATCAATTAATTCTTGCTCTATATCTCTTTCATGACTTTTAAAGTATGGTGGCTTATCTGATTTTCGTTCTCGTAAAGCTAGTACATGCTTTGAATATATTAAAATAGTTTAATTAAAATTATTAAAATAATAAGAATTTATAAAAATTAATGACAGAAAATTGTCCTTGCGTTATCGTAATAGCTTCCTTTGCATGATATTTTTTATGAAGTAATCAAAGAAACTATTTCTAGGTACTTTTACATAAAAATAAAGATTATGAACGATAATGATCATGAATAGTATATATTTTACAAGTACCTTACTCTTCTAAATATGCTTTCTTACAAACACTGCAGGTTTTATTACAATATCTGTTTCCGAACTTACGTATTTCTACGCGCACAATAAATTCGAAATGAAGAATAAAATGCAAGCTAAAATTTGAATTTTAAAGAGAGAGAGAGAGAGTGTTATTATACTAGAAAATAATAAAGTCTAGAAAATGTGTAATTATTGGATATGTTGGTTGTAGAAATTTGTGAATATATTAATATCGATAAGTGTAGCGAACTATCAGTTCACTTGGGAATTAGAAAGCATGACCGACATAACTCCATGATAGTGAAATTCTATCGGTAGAAGGTATCGTGAAAAATGGAATTATCCGGAAACCATGCTAGCTGGCAAATGGAAAGGGAGTTAAGCGGCCTTCGTCCAGCAAATAATTGATGCACGTCAATTAGATTTGTCAGGGTGATCGTTGCAATGAAATTAACAGGAACACCAGCCATAGACACGTACATGCACAATGTACATACTGGTGATAGATATATACATGCAGACTGTTTTACGTACAAGGTGTATTTCGAATCAGTTGATACTAAATTCGATATGTTTGTTAGAGAAGTTTCTAATAAGCTTTTATGATGTGCAATATACTTATTTCAATGTGGAGTAATACAGTAATACCGCTCCCATTTTTCCAGACATCAATATATTGATAAGGGCTACTTAAATAGGCAAACTATCGCAAAAAAGCGTGGCAAACAATTCCAATTACCTTTAATTCTACCTTAAAACTACCAAAACGTAACGTTAATCTAGCATAAACTGCATGAAATTATTCGAGTTTAATAGAAATTACACTAGAAATAAATCTAATCCCGAACCAAACGTCATGTTGAATTCTTTTCTTCCTTGTTACTTGACTATTTTATTAATAAACGTTAAATTAAATTTCTCTTTTTATTTGTTACTACTTACCTTCTACTTAATTTACGTCTATATAGTTATTTTTATATATTTATATATTTAGGTTTAGTATTAATAATATGGAAATTGAATGAAATAGTCCTTATCTATATACTTCTATACTAACTTGTAAATTTTACACTAAATTTAAAGTTTTGGCACGGTTAACTTTTCTTGTCTGTTGTTCCTCTTATTAGAGGCAAGTGTATAAAATTTCATCAAACGTGTCATATGTTTCACTTGTGGAGATAAAAGAAAAGAACTAGTCGGTTGTCTCGATATTTATGGAGAAAAATTGTAAATATTATACGATAACAGTAAATGTAAAATATAATATATGACAATATAATGAATAAAATACAAATATAGATTATAAGTTTTTGTGATTGGAATCATAGTTGTATATTTCTTAAAAGACAATTTCACTTTTTCGTTTTATAAACCGACAAATAATGTCGATCTTTATTTTACGAGTTCGTATTTTACATATTTCTCTGTTTCGGGAATGTTTCGTTTCGTATTCATTCGTGCTTCCATACTCTTACATACAATTACTAATGAAAACCTGCATCGTGTTTCGTACTATGTATATATTTAACATTGGAAATTAAAACGGCTGGATATATCTTTGTTTTCCCATTAATAATAAAGTTTCGAAATTTGTTGACACGACATAGAATCCATCTCAATTATAAATAAATAGATTAGGGTAGTAGTATTATAGAACCGAATACGTAATAACAAAATACGTAATAATACAAAGATATTAAGAAGTCTATTACAAAGCTATATAGGGTTGATGACAAAATGAAACGAAGACATTGAAATTCATACGTTTAGCGAGAGCAGTCGTAAAAATTGTTGAGACATTTAAATAGGTCAACGGAAATTTATGGAACACCCTGTGTAGACGTACACACATAGCCATGTAGATAGGTGGTCTCGCCGTAGAGTCGGTGGCGTGAAATTTAAATTTTTCCAATACCGGATACCACTAATTCCGTTGATCCGGTAAAACTGCTAGAAATTCCTATCGCACTTTCTCGTTAACGAAGATAACGCGATCGCTCTGACTGCTCCGCTAAGAGAACGGCCAATTATCGGTCTACTTATCGATGATAGCCTTCACATCGCGTTAATCCTCTTCTTCTTTTTAGTTCTCAATCCCTTTCATTCATCAAAGAATCGAAAGACTTTGTTCCGTTACTGTTCGTTGAGAGTATAGTGCAAAGAAACTAAAAGTACTTTTGTGAAGTCGAACTCGCGTGAAATATCATTGAAGCAGATTATTTTTTTTTACTTCACTTTAAAGCGCAAAGATTCGTTAAACGATACATGAATGGGCTGTAGGAGTCTGAATAATCAAGAGTTACGTTACAAAATATCCTGTATATACATGCTATTAGAACTATTTCATCGGCTAAACAGTCTCTGATTTAGCAGTAGGAATTAGCAAAGTAATTTCATTCGTTGCTTAGTGACAAAATGAAAAAGCATGTCATGTTCTATCCTTTTATAGGATAGGAAAGGAAATATCTTTCTCCACTTCCGTTCTTGAAACTTTTGTAGAAAACACCGAGGAAACAGAAGAGTCTCTTCGTTTAAACACCGCTTACCTAAAGAATTGTTCAGGAGACGCAGCTGCGATTGAGTCGGTCGTCATAAGGACCGGAGAGCGTCGTTCGTCAGAAATTTGGGGGGAATTCACTTTCTTCTATACGTAAACGCATGTGGTAAAAAATAAACTCCTGATCTAGGCCGTCATAAAATTTTCGGACCTTCATGGTGTACAGGCAAACGAGGAATCGTGACCCTCGGACACAACGTCACGAAAAGTGACTGTGTAACTTGGTCGCGTTTGTTAAGAAACGGTATAGCGTGACCGACTTGAAGTTTCCCTTCTAGTCAATAATTAACTTTACGGGATAATCCGCGGTCGGCTTCAATTCTGTTCGGCATTGCTTCCACGCTGGTCTTAGTCCCCGCGGCCCATCGACAGAGCGTCAAAACCGAGCAATCAAACTATAAGCCAACACATTGCTACACAACCTTTCATTACAATATATTGTTTTATATATGTTTGTTCAACCAGTCGCGGAGAGACGCGATCGCGAGGAAGCGCGTCAACGGTAGTCGTAAATTCCCGTTACGATTAGAATAATCGACGCCACGAACAGATCGATCCCCTTATTTCTGTTAGGATAATAGGGGTGGTTGAGTTGGTGTAACAGTGCGGTTAACAGGTTATAATATATATATATATACCCAACAACTTTGTACAGAAAATAGTTACGCTGTTGCGTAAGGTATAAGTGTGAATGATTGACGGGTGAGAACCCGGTAAAGAGACGTTGACTGTTCTCAGATTGGAGAATCAGTGTAGAGATGTGGTGACTGATCTATAGACGGAGATCGAGTCTCGCGATGTTGCGACTGTTTCGTAGTCGATGAACCAGTCCGAGAGGTTGACTGTACTGTCGCAGATCCAGTCCAGAGATGTCGACTGATCTGCAGTTGCAGATCCAGTAAAGTCCGTTCTCGTGTTATTACGGAGGAAAGCTCGGTGTGGCTGTGCTTTTGGAACGAAGGACGCGGATTCGTTGTTCACACTATTCGTTAGGAAAAGTGAGGGTAACGATCCGCGATGCCCATTGGTTATAGCCAACGCTAATGAATGAAAATAGGAGGAGGAAGCGTCCTACGAACGTGGCTCGTGGGTGACATTGTTCATGGGAAAAACCGGCTTTTCCCGTTAGATAAATACCCGCTTTCTCCGTAATTTGTAAGAGCGAACAATAAACCTAAGGATTGTTCTAAGGACCACCCGTAAACCGAGAACGCTTACAGGATTAGAGATTCCTTCAAGCTAACAAGATTAAGTTAAAAAGATTCAGTTTATGGTGGGGCCTTAGGTTTATCGAGGGTCTGAGTAACGGCACGCGGCGGCCAGACAACGAGGGACGGCGCACGGACCATCTCACGCGCCGTAACAATATAAATTCGAGTTGTATTGTTTAAACGCTAACGTGCAAGTCTATTATGCTCGTTCCGCGTCTCAGCATCCAAAAGAAATCTTCCCAACCAAGTGGCTGCCCGATTTTGTATCGGGTTCATCCATGGAAACCAAACCCCTTCTGCGACTCTCTGATTTCGCGTCAGCTTCGTTTCTTTCTGCTTCAAACTCCTGACAGCTTGCCGACTTTGCATCGGGTCCGTTCATGAAGTTTTAACCTCCTGCGGCTTCCCGAACTGGCGCCAGGTTCACCCGCATGAGTATCTATCCTAGAGGTGACTTCGTATCAGGTTTGTCCTCGTAAACAATAATCCGCGCCGTCCTCTCACGCTGCTCGAACGCTGCTCGAACGCTGCTCGAACGCTGCTCGAACGCTGCTCCCGTCACAAACGTATGCTTGTAACGACATTACTAAAGTCCACACGTATGTATGATGTATCCGGATTGGTAAGCAAAATATGATCTACAATTTATTCACGGATTATATTCGACAGGTATATCTTATATATTCAAGTAGGCGAATAAATAAAACACTGTTTCAAAGTATATTTATAGATAGTTGAATGTGCGTGTGTATACAGAAGTTATTTAGTATGTATATTTGGAATAATTAGAAAAATTGATTCACAATTTAGCTGCCATATTGACCAATTCTCTTCGAATAATTTTTCCCGATGGTGTTTTGGGTATATGCTCGATAAATTTTACACCGCCTCTCAGCCATTTTTGTGGTGACAGATTTTCTGCAAGGTTCGTAACAAAAGAAATTAATTTAAATGCACAATTAATCGATAAATGAAAGAAACTATAATTAATATATATATTTAATTTATTTGACAGTTTTAGCAGTTTGTCAGATATTTATAAAACATATGTATATTGAATTTCTCTGCTTTGTATTTTATCTGTTTCGCATTATTCTTCTTGCATTTATGCATTTGGACATGTTCACTGTCACTGTTTACAAGTAGCAAATTAGATAGGAACCACCCTTAGCAACTATCGTCGGCAACATGACGTTAATACGGTCAAGTCGTATTCGAAGCTTAGTGTCTTTTACGTATGTGACTAATTTCAAAATTGATTCGCTCGAAACGGCGGTCTCGGACGAAAAAATGGTATTGCTACCTTTATGTTACTTGTTGGCATAGAATTTTAGCTCAAGTGCCTAATTCAAATTGTCATCTATTAACTTATTTCATTTTATTGTTTATTACTCAATTCATTTAATTGTTACATGTATAAGCATGACGATAAAACTTGAACGTAAATACGAGAATACCTTATGAAACTTGAAAATTTCATTATCATATAAAAAAATTATTACGTCCAGTGTAATTGTTTCCGATTAATTAGTTGACCGATTTTTGATCGTTATATTTTTTAAGTAATATCATTACGTATGAATGGTAATACAACGTTTTGAAAATGCTATCGGGATTCTATCGACAAAACTATTTATCTCGTTAAAATTTCTTTCAACGAGAAGCGGTTCTCTTAAATTGCATGTAGAGCAGTAAAACCGATAAAATTGATGGTTGTTGTTTACGGGATGTGCTTTGTGCGCTTAATGATAACGACGAGTCTGTACATAAACAATAGCAAGGAAAACAAGCTTACCATTAGCGAAATCCACGATTTCTTTCGCCGATATAGTTTTATCAGGTTGTCTGACTACCAGAGCTATTGGTACCTCTCCGCTGAGTTTATCCGGTTTACCCATGACTGCTACGTCCTTAACACTTGGATGCGACAATATTACCGCTTCGATCTCAGATGGTGAAACTTGAAAACCTTTATATTTAATAACTTCTTTTATACGTCCTGTAATGTATAGCGATCCTTCTTCGTCAAAATATCCTAGATCGCCAGTGTGTAGCCAATTCTCCTTATCGATTGTTTCTGCAGTGGTTTTCGGGTTTTTATAATATCCCAACATTAGTTGATCACCCGCGAAACAAACTTCCCCAATTTGTCTTGCAGCCAGCGCCTCGCCTGTTTCTACATTTACCACTTTGCACTTAAATCCAGGAAGTATTGGACCCACGGAGTTATCGTTGCTCGTCCTATCGCTCAAGTTTGATACTATTGATAATTCCGTCATACCATAACCATTTCGAATAACTTTCAGTTTTGTACGTCGCTTCACTTCGTCTGCTACCTGAAAGAGATACGTATCCAATATATTTTCCTCTATGAAGGGTGCTTTTACTGAAACTTGTTGACACATTTGTCGTTAACTATCGCGTTACATTAAATTAATATATTGTCGCGAGGAATTCAATATCCTTTCGGATTTTGTTAGCAACCGATATCTCATCCACCTGACGACCGACTTTCATGATTTTTGAATATGCTGCGGAAATTAACAACGTTTCAAACCACTTTTTCCTACACGTGTAACCGCCGCTCGTTCTTAGTTTTCGAGATATTAGCAAAAAAAGCTATAATTGTGCGTGAAGGTTGATTGCTGAAACCAGCCGCAATTCTTAGATTTTCTTATATATATAATTCATATGGAGAGAAGAATTTGATCTGGGTTTGGCGTCGTTTAAATCCGATCGCCGCGCTATTAGATCGACCGGTAACCAAAACTGACATAGACACACAATTGACACGGACGGAATTCATTGGGTCGGTAGATTTTCGCGAATATCTCGGGAACAAGGCGAGACCGGCAGTTATGTGTGAACGAGGAAAAATTGTAAATTTCTACAACGTATCTAAAAATCATTGAAATCGGCGATGAGGTAACACATCGATCGTTAATGTTTTTGGTTAATTCTGCACATCGAGAGAAGCAAGTTGTACAAAGAGAAATTTACTTTTGTGCTTTAACATCGAGCGTAATTTGAATAAGTTTGGACGAAAGAAAAACTTACATCCAGCGGATACGATGCCGCACCGCAAAGGAGCTCTCTCACGCTGCTGAAATCGTAATTTGGCACCATTGGATGTTTGGCAAGACCTACTAAAACTGGAGGGACCAATGGCATATGCGTAATTCTGTATTTTTCTGTGGAACTGATTAACGTTTCTAGCTTGAAATTTCGCATTATATACACAATTGCACCGTAACTTATTGCCGTACTCATCATTCCAAGCCCATAACCGTGAAATAACGGCAAGAAAAGTAGTATTCGGTCTCCACGTCGAATATCCATTGATTCTGGGACACTTCGATTAAGAACAAAATGCGATTAAATCGAATATTTATCGTTTCAAATAGAATGATACAAGTTAAGAAGCACAATAGAAAAATATTATGTAGTTGATTTGAATAAAGAATGATTTGTCAATCATATAAAACAAATAGCATATATTTAAATTTAGCATAAATAAAAAATAAATCAGGAAATATATGTGCGGTTCGAGATCAACCAACCGGATACATTGTGTATATTAATTTAATATCTTTACCTTAGATTTTGGATGAAAAGTAAGATATTTCGATGAGACAACGTTACTCCTTTTGGAAAGCCTGTTGTACCGCTAGAACATAAAATAGCTGCCATTCTTTTCCTATTATTATCTATCTGCACTGGTGAAAACGTATAGGGATCCATGATACTTTGATATTTTTCCAAAACCTTGTCTAAGGTTATTATATTTCCATCAAGAGGCTTATCATCCAATTCGATTATTTTCATACTCCAGCTTACAGTAGATGCAATTTTCGCCAAAATGTTTTCAGTGTGTCGCGATACAAACAACACCCGTGGCTGACAAATTTCCAGCATGTGCTTATATTCTCCTACGTTAAAAATTGCGTGAAATATGATTAAATAACGCGTATGCTGCATCGCGTAACTTAGCTACTCCGAGTAACAAAGTGACAGTTTTACAAAAGATCTAGAAATATTCGAAAAGCCTTAAAAATGCTTTTTCCGGTATTCGTCTGCGCAAGGAGAGGCTGAAACAACTTTATTTGAAATAACATACTTTTCGTAGAATGTTTACTCTCAGAAGATATTCGGAGTAGTTAAATACAATTCAATCGTATACGATTAAAAATTAGTATTGCTTATATTTATAAAATGCGACGGAGTAACGAATATTGAAAATATAAGTAATTATTCATTTCCGCGCCTATATACACAATATTAAACAATTTAATATTAACAATTATTGTTTACACTACATTATAAAAATTAGTGTTAAAGTAAGAAGTGTTTCTAGAATTTTATTGTTAATTCCGCAAATGTAAGGTAAATAAATTTAGTCTTTGATTAAAGTATCTAATTTATGATCTCTGTTTCTAGTAGTTGTAAAATTCTATAATAATGTCGAGGCTCGATTTCACTAACTTATATATAACAGAATCGGTGGAGTTGTCAGATACATGCAACTTTCCAAAAAAGAAGAGCAATTTTTTCTTTCTACTTTTTACGTTCTGCCTTAGTGAAACTTTTATAATGTTAAACACGCACATAGTTTTAATTAAATTAATTTCTTTGTTATTATAAAATAATTCGTAAAACCTGCTTGGAAAATATCTTACTTTCTGTATATGCTGGATTCAACGGTGCAAACGTAGCTCCGACAAATAACGTGCTACATATCGATACCATGTAATATGGATGGTTTTCAGCTGCAATGGAGATTCTGTCTTCCACGTTGATTCCATAATTTCTCAAAGCAACAGATAATATTGTGCTTTTTTCAAGAATATCTTTGCACGTGTAGTGTTTACCAGTTTGAATATCTACCTGATATAGTAACATTCAAGTATTACAATATGAAACATACTAATCAAAATGAATCATTGGTATTGCCGTGTCTTGCTCTGTTTATGTCAAGAAATCTGTCTTGTCTAAATTGAGACTGTTGATTATTCCGACAAAGTACATGCTAATACAGCCATCTGTAATCGCAATATGCGGGTCGCTTATCCAGTACGAAACGTACCAGCTTGTTAATTGTTGGTTGCAACGTCAGTGTCAAATATTCCATCCTCGAGAAAAGCGAAAATTTTCTGACGAAAATTACAACGACTGTGTCTAATTCAAAATCAGTATAATCAAAACGTCAGCTTTTAATTTTGAATAAAATCTCTAATACAGAAGTTAGGAAATGATGAAACGAATGACCTGCGACTTATATCAATTTATATTTTGTCTCATTTATATTTTGCGGCAATCGTTCTTGTTTTTCACAGCTCAGCCATTCTGCAACAATGAACATCTAACCGTTCTAACATTCGCAGTTTTTCAGTGCAAACTGTCTGATTGTTCCGACTTAAAATGATGGACCTGTAAAGGAGCATATCCGGCATTGCTTCCTCTTTGGTTTTAATTTCGAAGGAGGCGGCAGTAAAAACTAAACGGTTTATGGAAGCTCATGGTGAGGGTGTTGTATCGAACGCCCGGATGGAATATAATTAAACGATATACCCGATAAATTTCAGAGTCAAAATGAAATGTATCTTTTAAGCGGTAGTGTAGGTTATACGCCTGGACGGTTTATAGCTTATTGTCGTAATACAGCAGGAGTGTGGACGATACACGACGATGTTGGCCGAAAATTGCGTGTAATTAAAAATCCCTAGACGGTTAAAGTACATTCAACCACAATAACATTTATAGAAATATAAAAATTGTATTGAAAATACAATTAGATGGCGTATTTATGAGATAATGATAATAAGGTAGTACATATATCGAGCAGTATGTGTTATGCACTTTATGTTACATGCCCCTGTTTCTACGTTTGTTGTAAAGGAACGAATATTATTATTTTTCATCGCGTGTTCACTGAATCAAATGCTGCAACGATTGTCTGCAAGAATTTCCAAGTCTTTCTGTATTATTCATATTGTATTGTTTATATTCCTTTAGCTTGATGAACGAGACGTTGCTCGGCCTTCTTGTATCTAAATATGTAGTATGATACGCTAACGTGGACAAGATGCGAATAAACGGATGCCGTTTGGTTCTTGTAAAAATTCGCATTTCGCAGTGCACCTTTCGCTCAGCTTCCCTGTCTCTCTCCTAATCGAGGTTCTACCGTATGCGTACAATTTAGGGTACACGTAACATGACTTGATTAACAGCGCTTTAGCCTATTATTGCCGCGATCATATTTTATTTTTTTTATTTCAGAGCTTGCGATTCCGAGCATCGTGTTTTCTCCGTAATCGTTTCAAGTGTGATAGCTAACTGACGTATACAGGTTGTGTAAAAAAGTGTCCGATACTTAAAGGGTTTATAGTACCGACCGGGATGAATAAATATCGACAACATAGTTGTAAAAGTAGTCCTTTCGATATAAAGTCAATTTTTATTATTTTTTAGCGTTCGATATGTGGAGTGAGCCTCCTCGCAATATATCGAATATCGTCGGTGGAAACGACATAGCATAATCGCGGATTCAGTCAAACATGAAAAAAATGCGTTTCGTACGTCAACTTCGAACGGTGCTGTATATTTGCTGTATATTTCCACTTTGGAATAGTAAAGGGACATTGTTAACCACACAAATAATCTTTGTTGATATTAGTAATAACTTTGCTGGGTGGAGTATAGTTCACTCAGGCTTTGGAGATAAGCTTGTAATAATAAACATACATCGTTATCGTACAAGGATCGCGCATGTCATTTCTCGCATCATTCCCACCTGCCATTCGCACTCAACAACTGGCGCTCAACAACTTTTTTTTTGTTTTTTTTTTCTGTACGTGGAGAAATCCTCATGGACACTTGGCTGGTTGATGATCGGTAACAGCAGAGTATTGTTGGACTCCTACCGACTAAAACTCCACGATGACCATCCTACGCGTATGACAGGAGTGCTCCAGGAACCTCTTGTGAATTCTTTTCGGTTGCACCACTTTCTCGCGTCCTACGACTTCTTCGTCTGTTTAATTTGGCGTTGGGGGGGGGGAGGGGGAGCATTGTCCCTAGCGCTATCTCTCCTTCTAGTCGTGGTTCGTTAGGACAGCGATGAAGCGGCTCTAGGCCGTCTGACTGCCATCCTCCTCCATCGTCTTATCCTACAAGGGTGAGAGTTTTTCTTTCTCTCCCTTTCTGCTCGCTCCTTTGCGAGCATAACTCGATCGCAGAAGAGGCCAACAACCTCGTATTCCTGTGACCCTCTCAGCATCGTCTCTACCATCGCCGAGGGGGGCAATCTTTCACCTATGACGTGCCGCAGGGTGTAACGGGACAGCTCCCACGCCGGACAGATCTCCAGCGTGTGCTGCGCTGTGTCCCTGCCCTCCCCGCAGTGGTGACAGATGTCCGTCGTCTCCCGCCCGATTTTCCTCAGGTACTCGCCGAACACGCCGTGTCCAGTAAGCACCTGGGTCATCCTGAAGGTGACCGCTTCGCCGCCTGCTCGGTCGAGTCCTCTCCCGAGTCCCATACTCTCCAGCGGGCGTATCTTCTTTTGAGCGCCAGCGACCGAAGCTCCCACGGGGGGATGCGGCTAGAGCGTTCGCTGACGCGTGGGACACCGTTCGGTACCCCCTAACGATTCCGATGGCGGATACCCTGTGCCTGACATCAGATGACTCGCCATCAGATCGTCCGCCCATACCGGGGCCCCGTACATCACTCGGGACCGAACGACGCCCTCGTATAGTCGACGCACCGCGACTCCCGCCCAGCCGATGTTCGGTAGCAGGCCGCACAAGGCATTGGCAGTCGCCGACACCTTCGGAACCAGGGAGTCGAAGTGTGGCTCGAACGTCCACTGGCTGTCGATGACGAGACCCAGGTATTTCATCCGCAATCGCACCCCGACGGTTTCCTCTGCCATGTTTATGCTCAGATCGGGCGGAGGAATCCCTCGCCTTTTCTTGTCATAGAACCAGATGGCCTCCGACTCCGCAGGGGAGACCCTCAGGTCCAGTCCGCGATTCCGTCCGGGCTCGGCGCCACGTCGCGGGAGGCCATTCTTCTGGTCACCTCCCACATTTCTTCCTCCGTGGACTTCCCAGTCGTCGTTTCCCACGCCTGTTCTGCCACACTGTTCTCTTGCGGGAGAAAAAGCGTGCCGATGACTTGCAGCAGCAGCGCAGGTTCCATCTCCGTCGTTATCAGAGGGCCCTTCGCGCGAAGTTTTCGCGTCACCGTTCTGTATGGTCTTCCCCATGGGTCCGACTGGACTGCTTCCACCAGTTCGGACCAGGCACGGTCCTTCGCCTTCTTGATCTCCTTTTGTCACAAGCGCCGTAGCACGCGGTACGCTCGGTAGCGCAAGGAGACCTGTTCCTCGTCGCGTCGTCGCCAACGGCGGGCCCTCGGGTACCGTCTTCGGGCCCGGGCGCATGCCGCCCTCGGTTCCGCGATGTCGGGATTCCGCCAGTAAACTGCTTTGCTTCGCACCGTGCCCGGTGTGGCTCGTGGCATGGATGCGTCGCAAATTGCTGTCATGATCTTTAATTATTCAACTATGAGCATGCACGATGGTCTGGTTAACCCAAAATTAATAATTAGAAAAAGTTCCACAGATATCGGACAAGACGATCTGAACCAAGCTTGCTGGTAGCCGAATAGTAAAAAGAACTAAATTCTCATTTTCAAGTATCACAATCGTTTTTCATGTATACCGTGTATGTGTATCGTGCTATATACATATATGTCTTCGCATAATGTACCTCGAGAATTTTCAACAATAATTTGTTAGATTTTTGGATGAGCTCTGGTTGTATTAGTATCTAGTTGTTGGTATTAATAGCACAATTAGTATTATAAAGTATTTGTTGCTTTTAATATATTCCGTGTTCTACGACTCTTTGCTAGTAACGAGACATCTCTAAATCAACTAAATTCTCCTCCTCTAAATACTCGCATCTAAATTTAAGTGGATTTTGTAACAAAACTATAATAAATTCAACGTTTTCATTGTCTTATTTATTCCAATACATTCTTTATAATTCAAGTTGACAGTAAAGAAAGTCCTGAATACACAGATTCAATGAGCTAGTAACCAACGGTCATTGAATCTTTGGACATCGATGTCGATCAATCGAAGATTCAAACCGAAAGTCGGCGAGCGAAAACAGAAGAAACAGAAATGTAAATGTACGTGTTCGTGATATAAATTTTACGGCTCTGAACGTAAACCCATCATAACGCATTTATTGTCTACAGCAATGTGAAACAAGGGACATTTCAACTGACGATCAATGTCTTTTAACAATATTTTGATCCCTGCGCCTATTATCGGCAGATGATCCTCGATCGATGCGGAATTCGATAAAGTAACCGGCAGATGGGCGAGAAGGATCGCAAAGAGAACACTGCCGACGAACATTGCACTTATCAACCGGTTCTTCATGGCGCTTTTTGAAAGTTGATTTACCTGTTGGAAGTAATTCTTTGTTTTCTTTAGCATTAACTATATTCGAATCGACAATTACTACAGTTTTTAACCTACTAGAGTGTATCTATAAAATTAGGAAGTAATATAAACAAGTTAATTTCGATTAGATTTCATTCCTTAGAAATCCGTGTGTAATACTATTTACTACTTTTAAAAAGAACAAAACGATATTTTCGAGAATAGAAGTTCTATAAATAAAGAAAGTACAGATTTCACAATGACTCGACTATTGAGCAAGAATAAATTCTACGCATCTGTACGAATTTATTTCAATAATGACAGAATTAAAACCAATGATATTAATGACCAAATTTATATCTACCGATTACTGAGAGAAGCGGATATTCAGCGTATACTCATATTCGTAGCAACTGGGACTTGCAATTTGGAGTAACTGCGCGACTGTACACGAATCTCTATATATAGGCGGCTTTCGAACACGTTAAATCCAAACTGCGCGATACAATAGCTGATAAACAATTTTTCAATTACGAACGAGAGTTATGAATTCTCGCGGTGACTTTAATCGTTTTCTTGCAATAAGCAGCGGCTCGCGCGTTAATATTCGCACTCCATTTAGAACGGAACAACTTTTCGTTAACGGTTAACAGCGCTATGAGCTACAAATTAATGGAAACGGTAAAACTTTTCCAAGACTGTAATAATCTAAATAATTAATCTGAAAGATTCTTGCATCTTTCGATGCCTGTCTTTTCCTTCCGCATCAAACCAATCTCGATTAAATTTTTAGCACGCATACATAATATAAGCACAAGACATAAACCTACAGAACGCATTGTTCAAATTTTCATTACAGAGTCAGATAAAGAATTATAAAGTACGACCTTCGCTATCCTTTTTGCGATTCCGACCGATTGCAATTTGTCATCAAGTAAATTAGTTTGTCTTACTTCTCAAAGAAACTCGAGTATCTTCCAGAGTTACATTTTCAAAAACTTATTCCGCTATAAAGGGTGTTCGAATATTAATGCGAGCCACTGTGTGTTTGCGCAACTTTATCGAATCATTACGTGTATAGAGAAACAATTTTCACCGACCCCGACAACATATTTCAAGTTCGTTAAAGTCGCTCGAGTGTCCCCTATTCTAAATGGTTATCAAACAAGCTATTGCAGATATTGAGATTTATCTATAACGTAAGATAACGGGATGTCTGCTCTATACGCATGTAACATTTGAGAAAAGTCCGTTTATCGATAAATAATGGTAAAGAAATGATGGTAACCAATTTGCTAAACACGCGTTTCATAAAAAACGCGTTTGACGTTTCGCATTTTCCTTCAACATAATATGTACTGGACAGCATTCGCTATAATTGTAATTTTGTCAAAGTTGGATGGAAAAATTAAAGAACGCACTTTTAAGGCGTAACGCAGCTTCAGCTATGCTTCTAGAAACAGCGGCAATGGTTTACGAAAAGCATGCATGAACGCAAGCACTCATATAATTAAACGGTGTTCTGTAAAAACAATCTTTATCTTACTTGCACAATCTGATCACCATTAGAACGTAGACAATTAAACAAATATTGTCCCATAGATATGCTTGGTACTTCTGTCATTGGCGGACCATGAAGTATATTATTCTCTATCTTCATTTTTTTTGTTTCGTTTTTTAGATGAAGTTACCTGTAACGATAAAAATGCAAATGTATAACGACAATTATTAAATTCCAGTTCCTGCTAAATGGAACGCGCATATATTACTTATTTCATCGTGAAGTGATTTCATTTTAATCACGTATTTTTACTTTTACAGAGGTAGGATCACAATAGCTATTATTTCGTTCTTTGGATAAATCTATCACACCGTTCTGAGCCGAGAAACCTTTATGGCACATTCTTACATGGACTAGGGATAAAAACAAAAGAACATCTTAAATTTACCGATGAAGTCTATCGATTGTATTAGTACTATCTTCGAGTTACTATTTATTGTAACTGACGCATCTGAGCATGGATGGCGAGCACGAACTCACGTTGTCATTTTCAACGAAAAGCCTACAATATTTTAGTTAGCCTAGCAAGAAAAACGTAAATTGTATACCTTATTAAGACATGGAAGAATGGATGGGAAGATTGATCGGTAAAGTACATATCATTTATTGCACGATGTATAATGTTTATACATCGCCTCAAACGATAGATGAGATTTTTCTTTAAAATTTTCCACAGCAGTTTTAAATGCACATCTTGTTATAGATTTGACTAAGGCACGTACATACGTACATATACATATGTATAGAGGATGGTCGACACAATTGTTTCAGGCTATAACTCCATTACCGGTGCGGTTAGAGAAAAATGTCAAAGGAGAAAGATGAATGGTTCAAAGAGTACTACGTCCGTAAAGCCATGTTTCCTCAGAAGAGTAATGACGTATGTGCTATCAACAACTGCATTATTTTTTGAAATGTAAGCGCATACCTTTTAACATCGATAGATTCCTCTCGCCGTTCTACGTAAAAGAGTATTGGTATAATCGTAAAAAGTATCGCAAAGAATGAAATTAATATAATCGTAGAAGCAAACGTAAACGAGTGACTATGAAAAGCAGATACGTATTTCTTTGTTCAAAAGATAGGATTTCAATAAATCCTCTAAATTCTGGAGAGAACGTGAAAGAACGGATAATACTGCAAGGCATTAGGCGCAACAGGTCGGAGATCGTCTTGACTCATTGTTTATTTTGACAAGAAGTGAAATAATTTTTCGAAATGTTTATACAGCGTAATGGAGGAGCGTTTAAGCATCTTCTTCAATAAAAATATCTTTTCTTTAATATCTCGAAAACTAATAACTTTTTCATCGTTATACCGTCGATACTTTTCGCAAAAAAAAAACATGTATTACTATTTCAGAAAATAATGCAGTTGTCGATTGCATCGTTCCACTTCTAAAAAAAATCCTTAATTTTACAAATGTAGTACTTTTCAAATCATTCATCTTTCTCCTTTGACATATTTTCTGTAACTGCACAGGTAACGGATTATGTGAACCATCCTATATATTTCTTACTGTAATTGTCGTTACTATCATCTTTTTGCGTCTGTATAGAGAAAACGATTTATTGTTTGACATATAAGTTTGAGGCTACTTAAAAGTATTATCTTTTTCGTCTTTTTCGAAATATTCGCGAGACATTCGAATTTGCAATATAACTGATTATTGAGTCAATACCAAGTCACGAAACGAAATTTTACATTACATAAGTAGTGCACTACAATACCGTTCACCATTTTTCATTTTTTCAGTAACATTCGTGCTTTTAGCATCAACCTAAAACGAACAATGTTTAGTCTCTTCTTTTTCGAATAGAAAATAAGCGATTTAAATCTGAAATAACTTTATCGAAAATTGGAGAAGTTTGAATTGCGTTGGGAGAGAATTTATTAAAATTTGATTGCTGAAGACTTATTAGCAACATGGAAGCAAGTATTTCAATAAATTAATCGTGATAAAGTAGTAACTGAACGTTGCATATTACATGCATTGTAATTACTTATTAAATAAATTGGTTCTTTAAATTGATTTATATCTTAAACAAATAACAATTCCTAGAAAGAGTATATTCCTTGAGATTAACTATTTTACGTAGCTTGAGATTGGTTGTGCATCGAATCATTCTATTTTTTTTTTTTCTTTCTGTTTCATGTCAGCCTTAGAAGATAGTTCTTAGATGAACTTGAAAATTCAGGATTACTCTCAAATTTCGAAGAAAACTAATTTGAAGTGGAAGAGTGGCGGATCCGAAGAAAGAAGGATTTAGTTTTATTTTTCCCTCTGAAATAGGAATTTATTAATTTCTGTAAAATCGTCCACGTAGTTTGTTCTACTTGGCTAATGGCAAAATAGATTTACGTGCAAATGTCCAGAAGCTACGCAGAGCAACAGACGTAACAACGTCACAGAATAAGTACGTTACGACATTTCAACAGGAATGATTCATTGGAATACACCAGTTTCTTTGATTAAAGCTAAGCTTGTTACAAAAAATATGACGTATAATTGTTTCAAATTCACAGTATTAAATTCAAGTCGTATTAATTGGCCGAAAGATATTGAAGATAAGATATTAAATAATATAATAATATTAAATAATAACAGTCTCATGTATGTCATCGCTGGCCACCGTAATAATCGATCTGATAAATTACAGTAATCGTTTCCATCATCGAAGACAGAGAACTTCACCAAGACGGCTGATTGGTTCGGCGACGGTATTAACTTGAACTTGTACAACTGATTGCACGATAGTACGATAGAACCCAACGTATATTGGAACTGTGGGAGGATTTGTGAATTTTGGATAGTAATGATCGCAATTCCTGAAATCGATTATTCCAGAAGATAGTTGACAGGTTGGTCTGTTAAATGTAATTCATCGTTCACTCAAACACATTCACACAAAAGATCCTGTATAGTTTTGTCGATGTCACTACTATCTAACTAAGAATAGTTACGTTTTGATTCTTATTTCCAACGAATTACAGGATATTTTATTTATCCCTGTGACGAAATTATTTCTACGGATCAAGCAATTTCTTTAATTAATCATGCTACTTTATTTATTCATGACAACTATTATTATTCCATATGATTGGATCCTAAATTTGTACGTATTATTTATAACAGCAAATTAACAAGAAATTTAAGGCTTATTGAACTTTTCGCAATGAATAATAGCGAGAAGATTACAAACGATGTATCGAAGGGATTGTATCCGTTAAGTAAATAAGATACATCCATTATCCATTATATAAATCCATTATATATAAAAATGATTTAAACAAGTACTGAAACTATCAAGTGTTGTAAGGTGAATTATTACGTGTCTTACAAAACGTTGGAAACGTTGATTTTTTTATAATGTCATAAGTATATATGCAGCACATGCTGTCGCGGCGAATGTTATTTAGCTAAGACTAAAATACAAAACTGCGGCGCTTATAATATTAAGTTATCAGGCAGCTGAGCAACGGCGAAAAGTCGGATAAATTGGAAGGAAAGCTCGATATCACGACGGAAACGTCTCATTGACAAATTGTTTTCCTTCGGTATCGACTTGGCGTGGCCTATAGGGAACACGAGCGAAAGGCGGAAAAATATTTTTGTTTTCACGTCGTAGAAATGAAACGATACGATTTTACTTTGACACAAGCGGCAGAATCGATTCACTCTACGGAACAGAGACTAATAGAACTTAATTACCTTCATGATTAACGGTTATAAACGATTTACGATTGGGTCAAGTTATGCAGAAACCCACCAACCTTCAAAATTACAAAAAATTAGTTCAACTTAACTACAAATTAAAAACACATAATAGCTGAATAAATAAAGGATAACTTAAACTTAACCATAGCACGGATACCACAATTTTGTCATCTTTATTTAAATAGTCCCGAGACTCAAGGTCAAACTCTTTTTATCGAATATTGTACTCATCACGAGGATCAAAATTCTCCAATCTCGATGTAAATTTTCCACATATATATGAAACTGGCTTTATTTATAATACATTTACACCTGGCAGTCAGATGCAGGGTAAATAGTATCGATCGTCGTCCGTAGATACCACAGATACGCCATCCGATATTCCATATTTCATATTTCCCTTTCTCTCTTTCCTTTTGTTTAAGCAACATGGGACTTGCATTTCTACATATTCCAACTTCATACTGTTATACTGTTATGCCGCGGCAAGAGGGAAGGTCCGAGATTCCGGCAAAAAGTAAGCGCTCGAGTTATTTTTCACAAGATCATAAAGGCGTTTATCGGTCAGCAGCACGGGGAGAACAGCCCCGAGGCACCGCGATATAGCATTTTTTACCACATGGCAAAAGGAACCGGTTGAATCAGCTCCTCGAACCCTTATCGATTTGTCAGTGCTAGCCGTCAGTCAATTCGAAGAATCGTCAGTTGAAGAAGCGGATGTACTTGACGCTGTGTTTTCGCTCCGCCGGTGTATCGCCCATTCGCGTAACAATACGGTTACGCATTGTTTTAGGCGACAGAAATTTAACCGTTCAATGGAGACGATCCGTTCAGCCGATTCCGATTAATAAGATGATCCGCTGAATTGTTTAAAATAAGTATTTCAAATAAATATTACTAATCGTAAACTCGATGATAATTGGCGTGAAAATCAATCATTGTCGTAATGATAGCAGCTATTTAAAAAATTGCATGTATCGCCTATTCTAAAGCCATGTTGATATACAGGATCCGGCTGAATACAATGTGATACATTGTGGAAAAGGTATAGAATCAATATATGAAATATAATATAAAAAATGTAATATAGGACAAAATGTAAAGTAAAATTTGTTCGTTCTCGGCCTAGTTTTCCAGACTATCGAGTTTAAAGATTTATCAAGTATGCTTGAACGTTAATTCCAGACTGGATCGGACTAAATAACAGATACGAGATTAAAGTACACGTGAAAATAAACAGAAAATGCGCGAAAGGAATAAAATGTTGCTTCTTGTTTTAGTCTACAATTTTAGTCTACATTTTCGATTTACTTGGACAAGTAGATCGACCTTCTGTCGCTTATTCAGTCCTGTCCAGGCCAGAATCATCCGTGTTCAAGCGTATTTGATAAATTTACAAACTCGATTTTCTCGAAGACTAAGGGAGGAACGACAAAACATTATTCCGTATCTTTTTATCTTTACATGTTATTCGGCCGGAACCCTACGTATGTATGCAATGTTAAACCCTTATTATACAATATATATGCATCGAAGAGTTTATAAACTATTCTGTCCGACAATGACTAGTAACGAGTACTATAGGAGTATTCTAAAGTAATACAAGAATTTGATGAAACGCCCAGATTATCTCGCGATCGCCTTTTAATTTTTAATCATTCTGGAGACATTCCAGTTCATCCATACAGAGTATCTAGTGTCGTTAATAGCAAAATTTACGTTTCTTCGATTCCGATACCTCCCATTTAGCCTCGTACTAATTAATGAAATGCAGCATGTCAGACCGAATACATAAGGTTTAACATTTAATTTAACGACAAGGAGCTCGCACGTCAGTCTTTCTCCATACCTCTTACAACTTTGCGAATATTTATAATATCGTACAATGTCAATGGACTATCGATTATTCCTCTCCTGAATAAAGCATAGACAATCTACACAAAATTTTAATTACACTCGCTTATAGCTAACTAATGTCAATGCGGATTAACTATGTCACAGAATCAATCTCTGCAGCAGCAGTTAATCTTTAAATCGACATCTTCAGATTCAGCAAATTCCAATTTACATGATCGGTGCAGGATCTACAATTCAAATTGCAGAGTTTTGGTTTAAAACAAGAATGGAGGAGGAACTTGTGAATATTGATAGAAAGTGACGAAACATCTGCATAATTAGTTAATTATCCAGGTAATAGCAATCGACGATGGATACGATCAAATAAGCATAAAAACATTGCTTATCTGTATTCTCACTTTCCATTATCATTAACGTGATCGGTAGGTGCTTGCGTTTAAAAGAAATTCCGTAGCTTATTTGAAGTAAGGAGAACTTTTAGACAATGTTCGATACCGTAAATTGTTGTTACCTGTGTCAAAGGAATAAGTATAACGTTGTTATTCGGTATTAATTGGTAAAGTGAAAATTAGTTTACTAAAATTATCAAAGTATTTTGGGAATAACCGTGTGTTAAAATTACTGAACAATTTCAAAACTGTTGCTACTATGTAGCACAGCAGAGTGCTCCTTATCCGAACACCCATTGGCCGAATACTCAAATACTCCAATGTTCTATTATCGGAACATAATATTTCCTAGCAACGGATGCCCTTTTCCGTTTCAGGTATGTACAGGGTGTCTAGAATATATACGACCCGACTACCACAGCCTGATTCTCCGCAGTCTCGGTTCGGTGAAGGTTCACCAAGACCTTGAAAATCTGGGTCAAAAGGTCAAACTTTTTTATCCTCTTACATGTTTATTTTATAAATTAATTTGCTTGTTAATATTTGTATTATATTTGCAAGAAGAACCATGGCCGTTGAACCTTTCTCTCGGAGAACGATATTAAATTTCCATCGGTTGCGGAATGTTTTTGCTTAGGTGTATGCTAATGATAAAGTTAAATCATTCGCGCGTTATTTCGCGCCTGTTAAACATATTAGTATTCCTTGACAACATACAGGATGCTGCATTTCTCTCTGATATCCTATTGAAAATCCTTCAAATATTCCATCAGTAAAATGATGAAACGCGAAGTAGGAATCCGTTCTTGGAAGTCGGAATGCTGAGAAATCGCTGTTTAGGTTCAGTCGGAGTGGATGCGAGATTGGATTGAAGATCTGTGCACGATATATAGGAAACGCGATGGGACCAAATAGTGTGGTCAGAACGGCGTGTAAATATTTTAGCAAAAATTTGCTTATTGTCGAGTTCAACGATAAATCTGAATGACTATACGTAAGGCGCGTGTAAAATTATTCTCTGATTTTGTACATTTATAGCCCTATCCAGATATAACGGGAATTAGTTTTTAAGATGAGAGAAGTAAAGATAAGAAATATTGCCCATTTCTTTTTCTTTTTAAACAGAAAAAGACACTAAAATTCAAAATGAATGAAAATATAAAAATTGTTTATTCTTTTAAATGGCAGAGTAAGTATTATGTCAACTTTTAGATGTTTGAATAAATATGTGTATTTATACCTATGGTTTTAAGGTAGTTGAACAATTTTTTTGTCGCGATATCTGTGACCTATATGACTATGAGTACTATGGTCATTCTTTTTTGTTGGATAGAATGCATTTTGTGATTTTTTCTTGTTCTTCTCGTGTGATGTTTTGCGTCGTTTGGTATTACAACGTCGATTGGGTGGATTTTCTTCTCCCCTTTATTTACAAATTTCGTGTCTGGTCCGTTACATGCAATTGTTTTAACATTGTTTTGCACGTAACTGGTGTGTATCGTTTTGTCACGGCATAATTTGTAGCTTTCGCTTTCAAATAAGTTTTCACGTTTGTATTTATAGTACTTAGTGTATGTTCTATTGCGTGTTCTTGACATAAGATTCTTGCCGTTCTATCGATATTACTATTACGCGTTATATTGTCATTAGCTTAAAATTTAAAATTACATTATCTTTTCTCACGGTTTCTTTCAAATATTTCTAACAAAAGCAAAAAATATTTCTATCAACGAATTACTGTAATTCTCTTTTAATATAAGTTTATCGTAAAGTAGGTAGCAAGTATTTAACAAAATTCCAGAGACAAACAATTTACTGGGCAAGAAAATGATAGAACATAAAAGGTTTCATTCATATTTATAATTTCTCCGTTATTGTTAAATAACTTATGTACTTTTTGTTCCCTATCAGCCATCTACTGCACAGTCTATTCTTTCATGGAGTTTCAGCATTGGCCATCGCAGAAAATCTAATGTCCTTTGCTATGCAAAACATCTGTTTAACAGTCACTAACTTTTCCTGTAAATTACGAGCAAAGGGAGTCAAGTTTTATAGACATGGTAATCAAATCAGAACTTGAAAGCTGATTAATTTAACTCTAAAACTTTCTTTATCCAATTACGACTAGTTTAAGCTAAGAATGTTGGACTAAATGCCACTAATATGTTAGTATCAAACGATCCATACGGTGTCCGACAAAAATGATGCCTGTTAAGGGAAACTCAACTCCTTTTCGTTATGGAGAGCGTAACGCAATCTTTTCTTCTTTTCTCTCCATCTTTCCGCCATTCGCGGCCATGTAACGAAAAATGTTTTGAAGACAGTAGTGGAAATAATAATATTTCACTCTTTGATACAGAAACAGAGAATTACATATTCAGACACTCTACTAAGTAGGTGATTCAAACTTTTATAAAATGAGGCAGAGTGTTGTATTACGAACAAGTGTTAAAATAATCCGCTTTTTGAATTTGTCGTAAAGTCTCCCGCAATTTTATATAAAAAAAAAACATATGGACTATTTATGTTACTCAAGCAGTGCTTGGTTTCCCTGTGAAAATAAAGTGTATTCAGAATCTTTATATCATCATTCTCAGTACACTCGACACACTTTTTTTATTACATGGCCCCAAATGGTAGAAAAATAGTGAATCGCGTTACGCGGAGCCGCCTGTATTTCTTACATATAATTGATTTAAATGTAAATGTACAGACTGTATTTTGATCAAAACAGCGTTTGATCCAATTTCTAGAAAGTTATTCTGCTTTAAAGAGTGTGCGAATATAAATGTGATCGATCGTATATAATCCGATTATTAAACCGATAATAAGGATATATTGTAAATTGGTGAAAACTTTACGTCGAATTTGCTTGCTTAAATCAAATTTGTTGAATATCTACAACATACTCGTAAACAGAAAACAAAATTTTTTTCAAAAATTATTCTGAACAAAAACAATCTACGTCTAGTAATCAGGTAGAAATTGAGCTAACACGATGTACTTGTCTGTTATTGGTGAGCACAAATACTAATTTACATAACCAACGGCAAGAATAACGTGTACATTAAAATTAATATTGCGTTAAAGGTGATGTTGAATTTTGTACGTGGAATTTTTGTAAGTGGAATTTTTGTGTACCAAGTGAAGAGATAGATGCGAGATTCCTCATGCAACGCGATGTGATTGGGGCTGCAGGTACATGTTAATGAGTAATTAAAGCGTGCGTCACGATAATCTTACTAGCAATGTTTCGAATATTCACACGTACAGTAACAGTGACCAGAGGAATAGGTGAGAATGTGTTCTCGGAAATCACTAAACTGCCTGGCTAGGAGTCGGTGTTCGGGGTTAGTTGCCGGAGGTAGGTTCGCTGCTGGGAGTAGATGGACCGGGGTATGAGAGCGCGTGCCACTCTGATTGTGGCGGCCATACTGGGACACACGAGCCACATACCGACGATTCTTGGTTTCATGCGGCGTGCCTAGACACCCTGAGAATACTTATGACTTGCTGAAGCGGTGCCGCTTCCCTTCTAACTAAGGACGTCGTTTAAAAAACTGCTTACTTTTATGTAAAAACGTATTTACTAGCTTTAAATCGAACGATTAACGAACAGTCTCGCTTTGTTCGTTAAAAGTTTGCTTTACGTAATATGTAATATCAAGTTGAAGATTCAATATCGCCAAAGATTTATATGCTGTCCTGCAGATTACGTATACGTAGGAAGGAAAATGCAAGACAGGCAATTTCCCAAACGATGGATTGATCGCGGTGGAGAATTTCTGTGGCCACCACGCTCATCAGATCTAAAGCTGCTAGGCTTCTTTCCCTGGTAGACGTTAAAGAACATAGTGTACCGAGGACAATATCGGAGAATAGGGAACAACGAATTCATAAAGTATTACTGGTTCGTTAATAAATTGCATCTTCGTAACAATGTCAATGGATAATGACAGCAATGTGACAACAGAGACAACAGAGTGCGATAAAGTGAAAAATATCGAATATAGTAGTAGGGATATTTGTCATTTCTTCGGTGGAGTAATTTCGACGAACGCCGCGAGTAAAAGGCTCAGATCGAATAACATTAAGCATCAACTTTTCGTGCGTCGAGATACCAGCACAAAGAAATATTTTCCATGCGTGCATTACAGCGGAAAAATTCAATTTCGCTTTTAAAAATTCATCTCGAGACTTCTGTTCGATGCCAGGTTTTTAAAATCTGGTGCGGGTGCGCGGTTCGCGTGCATTAATTTACGCAACAAAGAGCTTTTATAACACGTTGGGCTGAGTTTAAAGGTTGGAAGAGATCGCATGCAAAAAGCTCCCGTTCTTGTTACATAAGCCGGTTTTAACTAACTTCTCGGTACACTAACTATGCCCTATGTATAAATTTCAGTTCAATCAGAGAGGCGCACACTTCTTCGCGTAGCAAACTTTCATTTCAGAAAATGTTTACAGGCGGTTAAATATAAATTTAAATACAAGAAAATCTCGCAGAGCTTCAGCCTGAATGAAATTTGCACAGACAGAAAGCAGGACTCGCAGTTCCGTTTGCTCGAAATTTTTAATTTTCTTTGCGCTAACGATTCCACTGAATTGCGTGAAATTTACTAAATATAACTTGCCTACTCGGACACATTTTATCTTCTTTTGCGTAGGAAAATCCTGAATATATTTCTATGTAAAATTCTACATAAAATCAAAATTCTTCCTCTTGTGATAAGAAATGCTGAATAAATATTGATCAAAGAATCATTTGTTCCAAAGTTACAGGCGAACGAGCATTATTCGCTTCTACCACAAATGTTTCAAATAGCTATCATATATTTCGGTACGATACAACGTATTCGAATACTATAATATGGGTTCCTTGGAGACCGCCGTATACGTGCATTCGTAAAATTCACGATTGTATTCTACTTCTCAACGGAGAAAGTTTTCTATTTGTTGCTTCAATTTGTGCATCGTGTACCGGTAAATTGTAAATCCGTAAATGTATAGATGAATAAATACTCGTGTAAATACAGGCAAAAATTTATAAATAAGTTTGAAAACTTACAATGGAGACAAGGGATTTCTTGGTTTATGTCCGTAGAACATGAACTTTCCACTTATTCGAGCAATTACGATACTTGTCTTTAGAACGTGATACGATCTTTTCTCAGCACTATATTTTCAACACTGTACTTTCTTCTGATTGTAATAAATTATATACGACTATATTGTTTTCCACTCCAATACCCTGTTAACGTTGAAATCGCCACGTTCGCGGGAATTAATATTATCGAATTAACGGGAAGATAATTTATAAAGATTTATAAGTTGTAGATGGTTGCACGAATTTACGGAGAAATTGTTGCAATCTTCGTCTTTTCTTAATAAAGATTTAACTGTTGTTGGGATCTTCTTGATTAAAGGTAGTTTAAGAAAGTTAAATTATTTTTAACGAAACGAAAACGTGTGTCGTTTCCAACTTATTATTTGCTTATTCCATCTCATACAGTCGCTACTAACGATCTTTTCATTAAAAATTTGATAATATTACAGTATCGTTAAATCGTTAAATACCGTGTGTACTATGTTTTAGTTTTGGAAACAATTTAACAAAGATGAAATAACATGGAAGGTGCCACCAATTCTCTTGCTGACACGTTTCCAAGATTTTGCACGCTTCCTGTATCTTGAGGTTAAGCGATCCATGAAAGGGAATTATACAGGAGTCGTTAGAAATAAATTATATAGGATGTAACATTAACCCTTTCGCTTCGGGTGCCGCTTATAGGCGGCGCCGGCGAGATGACCTATGGGTACGAGCGTCGCTTATAGGCGACATCCACGAAATGACCTGTGGGTACGAGCGCCGCATATACCACGTATATCGGGCATACACCAATGCCATCTGTAGTCAACAATATATTTTTTCGTTATCGGCATTTTCTATCGATTTCATCGATATATTGGATTAATTACTTTTTAAAAGTTCAACATCATAACGTTTTACGCAATATATTTCAAACATCGAAACGATCGTATACTGTTTCGTGCTAAAAAATCTATTAAACACATTGACAGTGAAACGATATTTGACATACGGTTCTTACAAGAATTGCTGTTATTTAAGGGAAACGTATATACAGTAACCAGGCACACTGTGCGCATTTCTGGCGCTCGCTTCCGTTCAGTGACAGTACTTTGGCGGACTGGACTGCCGAAGCGGAAGGGTTAATACGTAATAAACAGATCACAAAATGTGTATATGTTTGTATTTAAACAACTGAGAAAATGATTAGAAATAGGTGGACTCGAATATTGTTTATCCGGAGTATTTGTCCCAGATGATTTCGTGTCTTTCGTTTATGGCCTAATAAAATTAACGAAGGGTTACATCTTTCCCCAAACAACGTTTTCATGGAAGTCGCGAAGGGTGCGACAGAACACAGGGGAATTACGATACGATAGTAATAGCATCTGACATTCACGGATGTGAAATTTGATTCTCAGAATGGCGGTATTTAGCTTGTTCTTGACGACTTCACGAGGGTTAAACGGGTAAGGAAAGCGACTTACATAGCATGTTACTGGCAAACTCTGTAATTTGCCTATCCAGGCAAACTGTGCAATTTCACCGAGAATAATGGCTTATCTGTTGTGCCGCATTCGCCTATGCGACGATACACTACTTAATTTGCTTCTCCGTAATGATGACGCGTGCGATGCGATATGCGTCAGATCAATAACGTACAGTTACATTTCAATGTACTAAAAAATAATAGTTAATAATTGAGTGATATAAGTGCGTACTGGAAAGAGGAGGAAGAAAGAAGTGATTCGCGTGGGGATAGATTTGAGAACCTAGAACACTTAACAAGGGGCTGCAGGGAAACCGAAAGAGGTGTCAGGTTGGAAGATGTAGTGAGCGGAAGACAGGATAGAGGGATTGCGGGATAGTTGGAGAAGCTGCAAAAGGAAAGAAAAGCAGGAGGCAGAGTACAGGCAGACCAAAGGGAGTCTTCGTGGGCATAGAAGGATGCAGTAAGTAGGATAATTATTAGTCGGAGTAAGTCGGGGTGTGCAAGGAAGGGAGAGTGAATGATTCAAGATTGCTTTGTAAATATAGATATTTAGTGTAAAGGGCATTTGCTAAATGGCGCATTAGCAATTTATCATGATTTCAACTTTCAGCGTATAATATGATTGCGATTTCTTGTTTTGATACAATTTGTATCTTATATGCGTTTAAAAAATGTACCGATATATACCAAAGGATATGCTAGTACAATCAATAATCTCAAACAGTTTGTAATAAAAAAAAAAGAAAAAAAAAAGGCGTTGAAATAACACAATAATCGAGTAAATAAATGATAAATTTTCACATACCTATCGAATGTCTGATTATACTGCCTAAAACTAAACTTTACTTGTTAGGACAAAACCACGGCATATTGATGTTTAAAAAACTAAATCTTGTCCTCGGCTTCGACAGCGCATCTTCAACGTTTCTCAGGGACAATCGATATTATCGGTGTAGATATGCCATTTCAAAAATTGCTGGAAATTCTGCCCCAATTCGAATCGTGTTTTACAAGTAAGTTGATTAATAACTCGGCGAATTGTTCTTGGTCCTTTGACGGCGGACGATTGGCATTTTTCATTTCACTGGTGTGCGAGTTGGGGAAATTTGCAATTCTGTCGGGCGATCCATAGTTTGAGAAGCCCTGCTGTAAGCGAACAGAGCTGCCATTACGGCCAATGTTATACGCGCACTTCTGCGACAGTATGTTTCCGGGATGAAAAATTACCGGCGACATTGAAACGTCTCTGGCAATCGAGCTCAATTGTTCCATCTTCCGGTTCGTATTAACGTAAGGCCGCGACTTAACGGAATTAACGAGATCGTGTCTAGCTCGTAAAGGGCGGCAGAACGCGGCAGAACGCGGCAGAACGCGGCAGAACGCGGCAGAACGCGGCAGAACGCGGCAGAACGCGGCAGAACGCGGCAGAGCGCGGGGCGGAAGTGGCGGCGGTACGATGCAAACGCAGCGGCCCGCTCGAAGCACCGTCAGGATTTTGATAACATGTGACTTTATCTGGAATTCCCGAGCGCACAGGTAGCCTGTTTACTTAAGATAATAGCAAAGCGGAGTGGCTGGCTGAACGTAGATGGAAGGCTGGCGAGGGGAAGGCGAAAGGAAATTTCAGCAGGCAATGTCGAGTCTCTGGGAGGAGAGCAGACGAAGAGAAACGAGGAAAGAACGCGGCGAGTCGAATGCTCGGGGAGGGATAGGATCTCGGGCGAGCGGCGATAGAGGAGCAGAGCAGCCGAAGAAGGGAATCCCGAAGAGGAGAGGAACAGTAGCTGGAGGGTTGCTTTGCCGCAGAGACGGAAGCGGCTAAGGATAAAAGCGGAAGAGTGAAATAGAGGGGGTGAGATTCTCTCTCAGCCGGGCTACAAGAACTTCATTTTCCGAGCCATTACGCCCCGTCCCACTGCGCTACCCTGCAAACCCCTTTACCCCCTTAAATTAATTTATATCGAAATTTTAAATGACATTCATCGGGTCGAACAATAAATAACACTACCAGCCGAGGAAACGTAGTAACGCGGAGCCACCTTCTCCAACCAGCCTTTTTCACACTTTCCACTCTCTCCGATCCAAAAGTTCATAGGAAAATTTTCTCAGCCACTTTTTCCGTACATTTTGCCAGTTTTTACAGTTTGTAATTGATGTAAATGCGATCTGACGATACGGCAACTTATATGCTCCAATTATGTAATATACCGCTATTAATATGAATAGTAAATGTGAATATAGTAAACGTTATTTATCTCTGCTTCCTGTTTTCCTTTTCTTTTTCTTTGTTTACCTCCTTCCTTGGTTGCATTTTGCCATACTCATCCACAGTAAAAACTATTTATAGCTTGTTGCACTATGCACAAACTTTCGTTTATTCGCTCATTTAGCTTTCCATTGCAGCTAGCTACCCGGTTTTTATTGGTTTGCCGTTGTAACGAGGATGTCCACTGCGTGTTTTCTTTTTCAAGCTTCTTGGTCCTGTTCTGTATCTTCTTTGTAACGTTTCAGCGTGTTGTTTGAATACGAGTCTGTCGTCAACTTTTGTTGATAATTGAGAATGTGGCGTCTCTCTGTATGAATTCTGTAAACTACAGCGTACGATTAACCGATTGAAACGTTTATAACGTAAAATAAGCGAAACGGGTAATTAACATTTATCTAGAATTATATCCTTGGAATTGAATCCTTTGGAAATCACTTGGAAAATGAACGATATTTTTCATGGCATGAAATATTATTAAGTTGTACGTTTCAGCTATAACGTTAAGTAAAATAATGGAAAGAAACGTCTGTGTTCGTTCAGTCGGAAGATCGGTAACAGAAACGTATTGCAAATGCTGATACGGTTGAGTAAAATTTTAACAACCTGCCACGGTAATGGTCGCTTTTATAATAATCATCGCGATATTCCACGGAATTGGTCCTTTTCCTCGTGGATGTCGGTTTCCACTTTTAGCTTGAATGAATTCCATCTCTTTCTCTATACCGCTTCTATGTTTCAGTCAAGCAAATTTGCACGATTTGCTGTTTCAATAAACTCGAAATGGAGACCAGTAAAGTTGCAGTTCAATGTTTCTCTCCGGGTTACTTTAAATATGTTATTTCAGACATTAATTAAAAGAATACTCTTGCTTATTAGCCAAAACATGTGAACGTAATTATGCGTTTATTTAAAGGCAAATCGTTGCTTAAAGCAATGTCTGCCGTTTCTGTACATCATAATCGTAAATTTATACATATTTATATAGGATGTCTCGTTTTGATCGATCCGCGCAAATATCTTCCAAACTGTAGCTTATTCAACAAATCTAATCAAGGTGCATTGCCGCCATTCGATGCACTTTTTAATTCTCTAGAAAAAAAGTATTAAAGTACTCGTGTCGAAAAATGATTAGCTTAAAAGATATTCCAACTTTAATCTTGTAAAACCGATCGGATGAAAGACAAGGAAAGACAACGCAGTGCTGTTATGATTACGTTTCCCGTGTCTCGCATTCACTCAATTTTAATAAAGTTCATATTGAAATATCTTTGAAATTAAGCAGCTTCAGATACAAGTCCTTAATATCCTTTTGCAGAAAATTAAGAACCGCACCTTAAAATTAGGTTGGCTTCGAGATCAGTTAGACTTTTGGTTTTTCCTTTCCATTTTGGAGGAAACCTAATCGGTCACTTCCTAAGGATCGCCCAGTATATATGTAAGCATCTTACACCACAAAGGCGGATTTCACGCGTCGATACGTGTCGTATATCGCAATACGCTTATAATAGATACTGAACATACATGTGTAGTAACGCGTACCAATGGAAGCGTTCGCACGACGATTCTCGGCAGATATAGTACCGCGATACTGATTTCCTGTATCCCGAGAACCTCAGCCGCTAGCTATACTTTTCCTATGAAATCGGCAGACGAAACATTGGAACAAATCGTGTCATTCACACGGCAAATACATGGTACGGTAAAACTCGGTTTATATAAACCTGTCGGGGTTAGGTTGATCCATATGACCGGGTCGTTCACTTAATACGAGTCCGCCTATGATTTTTCGTTCAGTTAATAGGAGTCCATGTTCGTGCAAGGGGATTCCAGGAGGAATACATAACGTTGCAAATTTGTATCGACTGCGAAGATGAGAACGCGTCACATAACGCGTGCCAGTATTTTATTTTTTCTTTTTTATACATGGGGAAATCCTCGTAGACACCCCGCCCCCGCTCTTGACAGCGGCGGGATAGTGTCGGACTATACCGACTAAAACCCCACGGTGGACCGCCCGACGCTCAGCTGGGATGCCCCGGGACCTTTTTTTTTACGTGGGGAAATCCTCATGGACACCCCGGCGCCCTCTGGGTGGCGACGGGGTAGTATCGGACTCATACCGACCAAAACCCCACGGTGGTATTCCTGACGTTGTTAGGAGCTTCTCGGGGTCTCTCTCGAACTCCTGCCGGGACACTCCTTCGTCTTCTCCTATTCTTAAGGGAGACATCCTCTACCGGATTGTGCCGCTAGGGGGGGCCCCACCCCCTAACACCGCGTTCCCCGGACCGTCGTGTAAGTCCGAGGGGGGGCCCAGACCCTCCTCGGCGTAACGGTTCCTTTAAAGCACCTAGGGCGTCGGCGACGACGCCGCAGCCCTGCTGCGTGTCGTGTCCCTTTGGTGCGGCGCTCTAGCTGGATCGCGTCTTCTCACCCTATTTCTCTCCGCTCGCTCCTTCGCGAGCATGACTTGTTCGCAGTAGGAGCGAACGGCGATGAACTGCTGGTGCCCCCTCAGCATGGCCTCGATGACCGCCTCGGGGGCCAATCTCTCGCCGATGGCGAGCCGCAAGATGCGGCGCGGTTCTTCCCACGCTGGACAAAACCCCAGCGTGTGTTGCGCCGTGTCTTCCTCCTCCTTGCAGTGGTGACAGGTGGAAGTCACCTCCCTCCGGATCCTTAGCAGGTACTCGCCAAACACCCCGTGACCAGTGAGCACCTGCGTCATCCTGAAGGTCAGCGGGACTCCGCCTCTATCCCTCCAAGCCTCCCAGTTGGGAAGGACTGCTCGAACGACCCGGTGTGG
>JACXIL010000139.1:0-88857 GCA_014737365.1 Bombus soroeensis | reverse complement strand
TAGGTGTGATACCCGGCGTTTTTCTCTTTTAGTGCTTTTGTCAATTTTCTAAGAGTTTCTGGGGTGTTAGTTTGAACTTTTACTTGGTCCATTTTTAATCGTTTTATTCTATAGTTTTCTTTTCCTGCTGTGTTGTTCAATAATTCGATTAATGGATCTATTATTTGGGCATCTATGTAGATCGGTGGTGGTTTAGCGACATGAATTGTGACCTTTTCTTTTGGATCCGTATCTATTTCTTCTATCAGTGGACCGAATGAGTTTCGGAGTGAGATTTCTTGTAGCCATTGTTGCTTTTCTGTATGTGAAATTTTCATAGCGCTTGGGCCTGGTATTATTTTACGCTTTTTGTGCTCTGTTGCTGTCTTCCAATGTTCATCTTGATATGATAGTTCGTCTTCGTAGCATTTTTCTGCTTGGTTCTGATCGTTTCCATTTCTTTTGTAGCTTTATTTATATAATATATTTCTCCTTTGTTCGTTATTCTGATTGGTGGTATTTATTGCTGTATTTTGTAACTTTACCATTTGCCGGTGTTTCTTGTGTTTTCGTTCACTTAAATTCACTGCTTGTCGCGCTTTCACTGAAGCATAGTTTCTCACGCCTGTCTAGCTCGGCTGCTCAGGCAGAACTGGTTGTATAAACAATGTTGGGAGGAAGCTTAAGTGCCAACAGGCCGAAAGGGTCGGGAAACTTGAATGGGCCAAGCGGCCCATCACTGTGTGGTCGATCCTTCAGTCGAATAGTTACTCGGAAGAAGGTGTACGTGGCCATGAATGCGGACGGTTACGGAATACATACGTGGTGGGGGTACGAAAAGATGACAAAGGGATACTTAAAGGAGAAAGAGAAATTAATCAGCAGTCGTTAACTGAAAGTCGAATTGTGAGGAGTCGTTAGTCGAGATTCGAGTTGTGAGGAGTGGAGAATTGGGTCGAGAGAGAGTTGCCGAGTTGTTATGAATTGTAAACTATTAGTTGGGAGTTGTGAATTATCCATTTAGTTGTCTTAGTTATAGCACATTACTGTGTTTAGTTCACGTTATAATAACCATCGTTTCCTGTTTAATCCATTGTGGACAGATCCGTTTATCAATAAATTTATCATATAGGATAGAAAAGTTGCGGTGGACAGCACCGCAGCGAAAGAACAGCGCGTATGATCGCGAATTACTCGCGATGTACACAGCGGTTAAACGGTTTAAATATGCCGTGGAAGGGAGAAATTTTGTGATTTTCTTGAAATCAGTAGCAGAAATATCGCAGGCGTCGCCGCCGAACACTCGCAGCCGCACAAGAGGACCATACCGAGTTACGAGAAATCGTCAACTCCGGCACGTGGGCGTTGCAGGGAAAAAAGGTACGTTTCCCCGATCACGACATGGAAATATTTTGCTACGAGCGTATGTACGCAATAACCTTTGTAAAAAAAAGGAAGAGAAAAGAAAGTAGCGGCCCATGGCCATAAAGAAAGTCCCAGGGTTTAACCTCTTAAGTACGACGCGCCACTGTAGTGGCTGACTCTACTGACTCATTCGTTCACCGTTTGAATTAAATAATCTTTTTCATTTGTCTTGCGTCACACATTTTGTGCCTTCACTATGTTTTATAACAGTGTTAACAATATACAGACAGAATATATAGTCTTTGTTTTTGATACATTAGTGTCAGGTATCAATCGTTGCTTTTCGTTAATATAAATAGACTATTGTTAGATGTTCTTTTTAACATGCCGATCCGTAGCCTTATAACTTTTTAGAATCTTCAATCTTAAAATGTCGCTTCAAAATAGAAAACGAAGAGCAATTTGGAAAACACTATCGCGCAATGTGTGTGGAAATTGTGACACGAGTCTATGTGTCGTACCGTACTTTAAAATATATCACATTCAATTGTATTATTAATTATTAAAGCATAACGCTTTGTGTCGCGAAGCCGTTGGAAAGTTCCGTGGCCGAGTGTCGCCATAAAATTATTAAAATTAAAGTATATGCGCCATATCTTTAAGAAAAATTATAATTTAATTATCAAAATCTTCATTCCAATGTACTTGCGTAGAGAACAGCATTATCCGTTACACATTGCAGTGCTTATAATTTTAAGAATCCGTGTCGGATCGTGCCATGCAGCGCGATAGCGCTTCGTTCATTTATTTGCGAGAAATGCCGATCGGCGCGATCGTGCTGCTCGTTTCCTTTGTTGCGTGGCGCTAAAACGGTTAATGCATGTGTTAGCTACATGGCCTGCGAAACGACGTCCGAGGCCAGAACATCGTAAAAGAATTACAAAACGCACTGGGACTTACAAAAGGCATAAGGGTGACAAAAAGAGAACAGCTTCCCTCTGTGTGTGTGTGTCGAGTCGACAGCGAACACGCGCTAGTAAAACTGCCAAGTCTTTCTGGCCACATTAATAAACACATTGTTAAATCAATCCATGGAGTATTTCTTTGGCACCCTACACGTCCTACCGCATATAGGCACATAATATACAATTTGACATTACAGTCAGAGTTGAGCATTATTTAAATTGTCTTAAATAAATATCTACGTGTCTAAGGTGGTGATGCAGATAAATCCATTTTATTTGAATTCAATCCGCGTAATAATTATTCACTATTCGTAACAAATTATGTTTTTTATTTATTCGAACGATGATAAAAACAGTTGTTTATTTTCGCGTAATTTTGTACGGGTCTTTTTACGAATACATTCTTCACGAATACGTACAATCTTGTACATACATATATTCACGATTAGTCCAGTTCTTATTATTAAGTTATAAAATAATTAATTGATCAAAGAGCTTCTGATCTTACATTTGAAGAAAAGACAATCGTAAAAACCAATATAACAGCAATTGAACAATAAAGCTTAAGAATATATTTCATATTTAGTTCAATCTATATGTTCTTGTTTTGTTCATCCGCAATACAATGTAAGATTTTTATCCGAATAAACAAATCCTTCTAATAAAGTATTCTACTTAATTTTTATTCAGATAATCTTTTTTTATATAATTTCTTGTTCGAATAAATTATTATTCGACTAGATATTTATTCATGGGTGAAATAAAATTTAGTTCTTTCCTTTTGTCCGTTATGTATTATCCGAATAAAATGTTGCCCAATTCTGAATATAGTGTTTGATGAATCATGTCGTGATTGAATAAGTGAAAAAGTTCTAATCCTGGCTTTTTAATGTAGGTAAAGAAATGAAAGTAATGCAGAATAGGATACATCGGCGAGGAAACGATTCTACGTGAAAAACAAATCGAAAGTGTAGAATAAGATTTTGTCATATGACTCTTCGTTTCCCAGGAAATTAACTTTGGAAATTAATGTAGTGCACGTGTATCGGATTTAACTAAACGTGTTTAAATTCTATTTTCTTAAAAACGAGACCTTAAACGGAAAGATATTTCTGTACATTTTTCACTTATTTTAGCATCTAAAATAACCTCCTGCTTATAAGAATTTATACTTTATTATGATTTATTAGATTAGATAAGTAATATATATTAGTACTTATAATTTATTGTAACATAAACTATAATACCAAATCGAAGTCTAGTCAGTCTTTCTGCAGTTTAACCCTATGATACATTAGAATAATTATAAAAATGTATTGTAATGAATATTCGAAATGCATATTTCACATATTTTTTGTGTACGTATAAGGTATATGAACATTGAATAATTGGTTTTTACTGTTTCTTCCAAAATAATTGAATATCGAGGCGATTTCCGCCATTTATTAGTAAGACACAAGTACATATTTTAAACATTATCAGTATGTAACTGTTAAACCAATACGTCTACTGTATATGACAAATACTTTAGGCGAATATAATCGTCTGTATGACTAGTCTGTTATCGTAGAGAAAATCTTTAATTTAGTCTGTACCGTCAATTGAATGAACAGACAGTTTCAGTGATTTATACTTAGATCAGTGTTGTACGAAGCTTCATTGCATTATGAGATAATTGTGATAATAATTGTGAGATATCTATGTAATTTAAAATCAATGGATTGATACACAGATATTAGCAATGAGACTTTCAAGTCAATATTTGAAACGAATTTCTAGTATCTACAATCTACGTGGTATTTAGTATATTTAAATATCTACTTTTAAGTACTGGAATTTGTTACTAATTTAATTAATAACTATGTTATTGAATAGTAAATTGTAGTAGTACTAATAGTTTATTTTTTCTGCCTTGTGGCTTTGAAAAAGGAAACTTTTATTACAATTCTTTCGTAAAAGAAAAAAAAAGAGAAACAAAAAACAACGCTAATTTTCAAAGCAAAAATCAAATATATTAACTTAACTTACTTTCAAGTGCATAATAAATAAAAGGAAAGTTCTTCTTTTTGTTAACTTAAAAACTTAGTCTTTGGCTTTCCATCGCCTCTTCCTTCTTTTCATTATCTTCCTCATCCATATTTTTCCTCTTTCTTGTCTTCTTGTTATTTCTTGTCTCGATCTATCCTTCCATCCTGATCATTCCCTCGTATTCTTTATTTTATTATTCGTATTTTTCCGCATAGTATACATGTTTTCCTTTGCCTTTTTCCAGCATCTGTTCGCTATTTTTTCATTTCTGCACCTAAATCTTGCGATGCCTTTCCTGTACTCCGCCACGAACAGCGCCCATAGGCGCTCAGCTACAGTATCTTTCTCCAAGTATCGAGCCATCCGCGTGACCGATCTCCCACTGTCACGCCGACTGCTCAGAGAGCATTTCGTTTCTGTGCGTTTCGCAGCGAAAGGATTAAATACTCTGCTCTGTCTTCTCTAACTTTCCACTATCCCTTGTTACATCTTTCTTCCGCGGTTTTTCATATTGTTCCTCTGCTGCCTCTGCTCATTTCGGTCTACCTGTACCAAATCCACGAGCATCCGTTTCGTTATCCATTAGGTTTCGTCTGTCTGTCTGTCTATTCCTTTCTGCTCATAGCACCTCGTTCTAGCCCTCTCCCACTTCCATATTTCCTCTTCTGGCTTCAAATTGATCTCTCTCCGATATTCCTTGTTTATTTTGTTTCCATCCCTCGTTTTCGTTCGTTCTTTGTATTTAGCTACTCTTCTCCCGACATCGATTCTTATTCGATCTCTTCCAGTATTATATGCATGGAGAAAATAGTAAATGGACTGTTTAAACACTGTTTTAATATTTGAATGCTATATCTACATGTTTTCGATGCTATTCGCCGATAACCTAAAGCTTTTTCATTCCACTGGCCCAGGAAACACTATGTATACAGAGTGATCTCGACAGAATGAAGGCGTGATACTTACAAAACTATTCTTAACGCGTTAAATATGACGGTGGTCATTGGTGACTTACGTTATGAAATTTATTAAAAGGAATAATATATGAATTTGGTTAAATAAAATGGTCAGCATATTATAATAAGGTAAATTCCATAGACTAAAAAATTCTCAACGATCTAAATGATGTAGATAACATTGTTTAAAAAAAGATGCAAAAAATTATTTTGCAAAAATTAAATGTTATTGTGTAGATACATACATATTATAAACCATATATCCAAGCCTAAATTATAAATATATTATTTACCTAATCTAACTTTCGTCTCTTATTTTGAATGTCTTCCTGCCTCTTTTTCTTCTTCCTCCTTTTCTTCCCCTTCTTCTTCTTCGTTATTTTCGTTATCTTTTTTTTGTAATTCTTTATTATTCAATTCATGTGAATCTTCAGCGATTACCTGCATATTCCAGAATGAACAAAGGATTCCAGAATATTCAACAAAATATAGTACATTACAAGCAAATAAAGTAAGTTCGAGAACTAATGGAACTTTCAGAACTATTGAGCTTCGACCCTTTTCTGAGGCTTTTATTCCTTGCAACGAGTACGATACAATAAAAAAATTGAAAATCAGGGTAACGGTCATTTTTTAAATAGATTTCCAGCGTCCGAAGGTGTAGAATCACTTCCTAAAGTTATGGAAAATAATGTTTCGACACACTGTATATGCATTTTTAAAGAAATATTTTCATTTTCGAATTAAAATGATTTTAATTATTTCTATAATGTAGTCTTATCTAAAGTTGCGATTTTCTAAGAAATTTATACAAGTACGAAATATTTTATCCTTCAACTAACTTTACAGAAAAAGTCAAGGGGTTTCAAATTGAATAAACATGCGAGCTAAATTGTTGAGGTATACATACAGATAGGTACATTCTATACTAAATACTGTATATTTGCCGAATATTCAATAGCTTATAAATGATTATTTTCAAGTTACACATATGTATATTTTGGTTTCTTTATTTAGAGGCAATGAAGATCATAAATGATTTTTGACAAACTATCCTTAAACTGTTTAGTACATCAAATATATTTATAAAAAGTAAAATTCATATAAGATTTCCTGGATAAAAAGTTGTCACGCTGTTGAAGAAACATGTTAAGCTATTCTTAATAATTTCTCCACATATAAAGTGCTTGTCATCCTCCAATCAAGGCAAAAGATCCAATGAAGGTTCTATCAAGTGACATGCCCGGTGCACGAAGTTCAGTGCACTGCATTCATCGCTTTCACCGTTTCCATCCCTATAACAAGTGCGCGCAATTACCCTTCGCTGTGCGTGCTGCGCTAGGGTGAAACGACGATGGCGGATCTCAAACGCTGTGCTCGTCGCGGTTGCAATGTTCGTCCAAGTGCGTGCACATCGTTGACACGCAGGCATCGTTTAGAAAATTCCTGTTCGTTTGTCGGCGGCGGGGCACGGCGTGGTCGTTCAAAGGGGCACGCTGATGCGAAGGAGCGCTGTCATATCGACCACATTCTTTATACTTTATACGCTTGCATCTCTCGTCTCCTAAAGGTTTCACGGAAACGTGGCATTACGGGGATTAAGATAATCAATATCACCAAGATCAGACGTATACCATGGTAGGAAAAATCTAGCATTATTTTTCTTTCTTTTTTTTAATCATATATTAAATTTTTCACATTGCGTGTAAATTTTATTCACATTTTATTAACATAAATGCAAAGTATCGTGGAACCGGATTGTGCACTTTCTATTTGAAATGAAAATAACAAATTATCTTAAATTTATTTGAAAATAAAGTTGTTTGCGAATAAATTGCAAAATCTTATTCGAGTAAATTATTCTTAAATAATTTGCGAAATATTTGATTATTTAAAATAAGAATTGAGGATACAGGACAATAAATAAATATCTTTTGTGTATGAGAAATTGTATGAGGAACATAATATCATTCTTTCGAATCAAGAAGCAAGAAAGTTAAAAAGTATAAAAAGGAGTGGACTTACACTTGCACATGCAAATATGTTTGCTGTAAAACGAGTAGAAGTTCCGTATACCATTAATAGATATGATATAAAATAATATTTAGTATAAAAGAAATGTAGAAAAAAAAAGTTTTATTTAAATAATTATTTGAATAAAAGTTTGCTGGTCAATCCTGTCTTAGAATTACGGAATAGCAAAACGAAAAATGGCAAATAAATGGTAAAAGAATGATGAAAAGTGTCGAAAGCAGCATCGACTGGTGGATAACTGGACGTTATTATTTTACTTACATACTATTGGATGGACGACAGTTGTGAATATATCAGAGCTATACTAATACATAGATTCATTTTTCATGAATTCTAACAATAACGTGAACGTCACCGATCATAGTTAGGAAAACAGAATTTAAAAAAATAATCACGACACAGTTATTGACAATGGTAATCGCTTTTGCACAGGCACGAACCATTAATTTTTTATGTTTGAGTTCAGCTTTCGTGCTATTCGATAAAATTTGAATATGACAAAAAAATTACAATTTCTAACAAAAATAAACGAAAGTAAATATTTTACACATATTTTTACATAAACTTTAGAAACCTATTTTTTTGTATTAACAAAAAATAGAAATTAATACAATTTTTCACGTTGTATCCCAATTTGAAGTACGAGGATTTGAGGGTAAGGACGTTATGGGAAGAAAAACAGAGAGTAAATAAGTAGATAAAAGCGAGGAAGAACTAGCAATGCATCTTCGTCGGAAATGCAAAATGTTCATTTTCTAGAAAAAACAATTTTGAAAATCCATCAGGTATACACGTAAGTACTAACTGTAATTTCTATTCTTGTTTTTATTTGTAAACGGAGACAATGTCATTGCATTTTATATTGGATGAAAATAACTTCGTTAATAAGATTCTTATTTGGTAATAAAAATCAAATTGATGGTGCAGACCGACAGCAACATCAATGATAGCAGCTAATCATGGCAATGTTGGTATTTACAAATACAGTACAATATACAGTGATCCATAACTACAAAACATTTTGAATTGTTATTAGCAGTATAATGAAACTCGATCATCATAATTTTACTTGGTAATATTTCAAATTGATCTGAAGATGTATATATTATATTAGATATTATATATTAGCGGCAGTGCTCTTTGTGACAATTAATGGTCGATAGCCTGTCACTATTTAGCCTTACCGTAATTTATGGCTGGACTGAGGACCCAATAAAGAGCTCGGTAGGGTGCTTGAGTAAATGTTTCGAAAATAATCGATAGCCGACGACTCCAAGTCGCCGAGCTATGAGGTGTCGTCGAGATGACCGTTTAGAGCTTAGAGGACGCGTGAGATAATTTAACAATATATTAAAGCAGAGATAATGGCGAGCCGATGTTGCATCGTTAAAGAATACAGACTTTGTTTAAAGAAGCTGACCATAGGACGAGAGGAGACAACGATGCCTTTTTGGTAAGCGAACTGCGAGAGACTGCACGACAATTATCTCGGAATTACAAAAGAGTAAAATTTTCTTAGGTTATAACATATACATATGTAGAAATTACAAATTGGAATCTTTGCACAAATGTAGTGCATGTGAGGCTAAGTAAAATGTAGTTCGTGTGAGGCTAATAAAAGGACAATTCTTCCTCTCCTTGAGTTTTATTCAGGAGATAAAAAGTTATGGACTTTCTTATGCAATCCTGCAGCTTCCGCTGCATAAAATCTGACAACGCAAGTTTCAAGTTGCAGAATGCAGTGGTTCAAAAGTTATGGTTATATAAAACTGGGCATTAGGGTATTCTATATGTTATTTGACACCACACTGGCTTTTATTCATACGCCCAATGAGTGGACCACACAGACAACACTTAATTGATCCGGAGACATCAGCAGTCACATGCTCTTGACTTCTGCTTAACTCTTTAAAAAATATATTGTCTTCCGATCGCTTCTATCAACGATGCCATCGAATCGATGTTGTTATGACGATAAAAACGGCGGCACAAAAATTCGCACAGGCGATCGGCAAAGTCATCGTCATGAATACGATTTCTCCCCCTCATCCAGTTCCTTAGCTGGCCGCCAATTGGATTCTATTTTTTTGTGCATACTTATCACCAGGAGCTATAGTTAAATTCGTCAAAAATTAGTATGTACTAGCTTGACCGGCCGTCTCACGCCGGTCGAAAAATAGGTACTGATCCAAACCTAATATTTTTTTCTTGGCGTATACGATCATAAATCATTACAAAAAAAAAAAAAAAAATGAAAAATATGGAAAGGAAATAAAAAAAGTCAACACTACACGGAGTTCCCAAGTGGTCACCCACCCATCTAAGTACTACCCGTGCCCAGCATTGCTTAACTCTGGTGATCGGACGAGAACGAGTGCTTTTTTTTTTATTTTAGTTTCTTTATTTATTAGCATGCTGTATCTTTTATGGTTTGAAATTAGAGAGTTGGCATTTATTGCAATTATTTTTAAATGTTTTAAGTTTAACTGATATGTTCTTTGTTTTAATTGTTGGTTTAATGGATTTTGGTTATTCGTCGTCCGTACTATTGATAGTGCTGAAGATGGCGTCGAACCTTTCTTTGTGCGTTGATAATGTTCTTTTTATTTCATTTAATTGCATTTATTGTTCGTTTAACGCCTTGAGAATACTTTTTTAAAAGTCTTCAATGACGTTTATAATGTTTAGTTGGGGGTGTTATAGGTTGGGATTGAATTTTGGTTTGAGTGCTGTGCTAAGTTTGTTGTTTGTGAAGGATTTTCGATTACTTGGTTTGGGTTTGTTTGTTGTTTCACTACGTCAGAGAACTTTAGTTCTGGGGCGTATTTTCGGCTTAATTGGGCAATTCGTTTTATCTTTGGTTCTTTGTCTTTTTTCATTTTATCGGCTAGCTTTTTGCGCAACTCTACGAGTTTGGGGCACCCCTTGTATGAGGCGGGGTGTCTTTAGTTACTGCGTCTTCTTTTTTTATTTTGCACTCGCCTGGACCATGCGGCTCAGTGCATTTTACACAGCGGTAATTTAGGTTACAGTTTTGCGCTATGTGACCTATTCGTTGGCATTTGTGGCATTGAGTAGTGTCGTTTTTTCTTATTTTTTCCCATACTTTGAGATAATTTAGTCGATTTATTTTTAATAGGTTTCCAATGTTGCTATTGGGGGATACTCGTACTATGTAGATTGAAAGCAATATGTTGTTCTCCCTTGATTTTCTTGTCGTGAAGCGTGACACTTTCGTGAAATGTATATCGTCTGTTTGTAGGGCTTGTAGGTCCTCTAGTATTTCTGACTCTGTGAAGCTATTGCCTAGCCCTTTTAACAAATAAGTGTGGTGTTTCTGGGATTTGGGTGTGTAAGTGTAGAATGCTGTGTTTGCTGTGATCAGTATTTCTTTCGCTTTGTTGTAGTCATTTAAATTTTGTAGGAATAGCTCGTGCTTACCTGCGTGTATTCGTTTGATATGGAAATTTCGAATTTTTAGCGAATCTTCTATGAGTGCTACTGTGTCTTTTGGATCCTGGAGGGTTATGTTGATTCGAGGGGGCCTTTCACCCTTTGCAGATGCGGGGGCGTCCGCGTGCTCCTTTACGGGGTGGCTGGTGGGCAGTCCATGATGTGCCTGTTCCTTCCGTGACGTTGCCGATGGGGATAGTCCTTTTAATTTGTCCGATTGAGTGGCCTGCACTTGCGATATTACCGGTTTCCTCGGTGGGGCGGGGAAGGATGTTTATCCGAGCGTCTTTTGTTTTGTCTCGGTCGTGTGATGTTCCAACACGGGATGTAGCATGCCTGTTTGCTTTGTTTCGTAATTCTTCGTTCTTTTCCTTTATTTTTTCCAGGGTTGTATTTAGCATAGTTCATTTTGTCGTTGTTATTGATTGTGGGTGATTCTGCAGTTGAGAAAGACTGGATCCTTGAGATTGAAGGACTTCGAATCTGTTTTTTGTTGGGATTACTGGTGGTAGAGAGCTTCCTGACTTTTTCATGTCTTCGTTTTTTTTGACGATAGCGTCTTGTGTATTGTTTTCTTCTTGTTTTATGCTTTCTTGGCTATTATATATTCTTTTGTTCCTGTTTGTCAGGTTTAGCGGAGGATTGAGTTTCCGCGTATTTTGTGCTATCAGCATTACACTGCTGCTAGTCTCCTTGGTCGTCTTTTGTGGTGTGATTTTTCTTTTGTTGGTTTTTTTTTTGTTATGTTTATGGGGGGTTCCGCCTCGTTACTCTCGGATGCATTCTCGTTGATTTCTATTTTTCTGTATTCTTGAATGTTTTTTTTTTCTTCTTCTTCTTCTTATTTATAGTGATGAAGGCACCGTACACTATTTAACACTTTCTCTTCTTTTTTTCTTTTCACACTTTCTCTTATCACTGAAGTTACTGTGTAAATTGAAAACACTCACTGGCAGGTCTAACTCCTATGAGAGGTCCGAACTGTTCAAGGGTTCACCGTCGATTGATCAGTGTTTTTTTTTTAAATAACGTTTATTGACGAAGAAGGTAGGAGGTATTACATGTGTATGTTATTCATAATAAACAATGAATTTTGGTTGTGGAGTGGTTTAGGCAAAAGTACCGATACGTGACGGTACGGCATAGCCATACAATATTTTCAGTTTCGGAATTACATTTTTTTAGCGTTACAATTTATAAATTAGATTTGAGTCGCTGTAGAGTGATGCTTATATAAGATATTGTTTTTTCTTCATATCTCTGTCCTGAAAACTTGGTCGCAAGAACAGGACAGTTCGGTAGTCTACTTTTGACGAGAATGAGTGTTCTCAACGCGGTATGAGCGTTGGCTGAAACAAGTAGTTTTGTTACTCAATATTAATATGCAGAAAACTATTTAAAAGAACATACGAATGTGTGTGGAGATGAACATATTTGAATCCAAATGTCTAAAATTTTACCTGCCTCCGTTTTCAAGAAAATAGGCTATGATATTCCGTCATATACGCGTGCATTTGAGAGTTAACGAGAGTTAACAAGTGAATAGAACTTCATAATTAATCTTGTCAAAAACAAAACCTAGTATTTTAAAAATTGTAACTTTACATTTTTAATTTGGTTTTACATGGGGAATACCCCAGTTCGACTTTTATCACGATTTTTGGTACACCTTGTATATCGTATATTATGCAGGCTGTTTCATGATAAGCAGAAAATATTTAAGGGATGAATCTAGTTCCTAAAAACAAAAAAAATGTTGATATCGACATATATCCTATTTGATCTCATTTACGAGATTTAGCGGCTTTTATATCCTATTATTTCGTGTCTGATTACCTTCACTCGAGATGCTCAAAATTATTTTTTTTGTATTTCGATACATGCATGGAGACGTCTGCTATCGATATAATGACTTTTTCAATACTTTCTTATATTTCTTGAATTTGTTAGAATCCTTATTCAATTTTTGACGAAGTATTCCGATAATCGGTAGGTGTCTTGTATACAATAGATTTCAAGTAATTCCACAAGAAAACATCTAATTCATTTTCAGCATCTTTTATGAAAATAGTCAGAGACGAGATGGTACAGAATATATGTTGATATAAACAGTTTTTATTGTTTTCGAATACTAAATTTGTCTTTTAAATACTGATCACTTATTATAAAACACCCTGTATATTGCAAAAAGGTTTCTGTAAGTGTCCAAATACTTTCATGAGCCGTTATGAATACACGAACAAAAACAGAGGTTTGTTAAATCGGGTTTCACAAGGTAGTATATAAAATGGATATTTAAAACCATTTTCTCAGAACAAAGCGTTACACGTTAAAATTTTATTTTTCACTTATGATTTATATTTTCACGATAAATAACCTTCATCCTGATCATATCGTGGCATTACGATTGCAGAAATATCTTTTATAAAGACAAATACGTTTTATTCATATTTGTGCGTACCTCCATTTTTCTGGCAGGTTGAAATTCATGTGCGCATGTATACGTTTCGTAACTGCAACGGGTTTATCGCGAGCCCAGCTGGCGTGGTTCCATAAACTACGCTCGTAAAAACTGTGCAGGTTTCCCCTGGTGAGCTTAAAACTGCTGCTGCAACGAGAAAATATAAGCTTGGTCGGAAGGGATGGAATTAAGTTCTTCGATACACACGTACGCACAGGTTAACCTAAACGGAAACGGTCCAGGATTCCTCCTCCTGGTCGCACGTATGTGTATGTAGATCAAAGGAGAATCATTTCTTTACATATTTTCCTTTCGAGGATACTTAATCGTGCTCCATCGATCCAGTCCGGTTCTCCTGCGAAAGTGATCCCAATAACTTCTTGAGTAGTTTATCTTTTGCTCGACATATATATGTAGCTACATAGAATGAAGAGTTAGTGCTAGTAATCCTTGTCTCGTGTAAACTTTTAAAAGTTTGACACCCTTACTTCAGAGATTAAGATGGAGATCCTTTATAATTTGATTTTTCCTATTCAATCGCCGTTAATAATGTCGTTAACATTATACGAAGGTCAGTCAATAAATAACTTACTTTTTCCTTTAATTTCTAAAAAAGACTATTGGCTTCTGTACAGTAACGCCCGGTAGCACAGCGGTGCGTGGCGAAAGCCTGCGCGTGACGTCATCGGTAGTTGCAAGATGGCCATCGGTATTCGCGCACGTGCTTGACGTTTCTATGGTAAATATAGTTTATATAGTTATTTGTAAGTGATTCAGCCTAAATAAAGGACAAACGTTAACACATTTCGCTATACGTTACCTGATGTGTGTGAGACCCAACAAAGATATTTAATTGTTACTAGATGACTGCATAGATGCAATATCGTTATTGGTAGTAGTAAGTGCTAACTTGATCTATCTGATATTATACGTCAGACACGAAGCATTGAAAAACAAATGCGTCCAAGTTTGAGATACGTGTTGTTATACGATCCTTGTGGGCAAATTCTATTGCGTCAATTTCAGTAGCAATAATGGGGAAACTCATCTTACAATCCGCGCTTATCACCATGTTATTTTCGTGTTTGCTCGAATGAAGGAACACATTTTTTTTTATTTATTTAATTTGTATTTTACAACTTGTACAGCTGGACATTTGGTAAATTTTTCTAAATTTATTGCTAAATAACATGTGGATGACTACCTCCAGCAGGATACCATCTTTGAGTTTGTCTATTTTATTTCTTTAATGAGGTCAGTGGCATGTTTTCTTTTTAGTCTTCTTTTTATATGAGTTTTATTCGTTTCAGCAGCCAGCTGATTTAGATGTGTTGCCATTCTTTCCTAGTATTTTTTTGTGTATATGCCGATTTCTTCTTTGATCATTGGTATTTTTAGATCTTTGTGTATGTCCTTGTTTCTAACATACCATGAGGCGTTGGCTATTGTTCTGAGTATCTTTGGTTGTAGTGACTCTATTAATGTGATTCATTGCTGCTGTCCCCTTAGTTTATTTTCAATGTTAAGTTTATAGTTTCGACTAGTTAGCCAATACATCCGTCTTGTTTTTATCTGTATTTTGTTTATGATTGATTTAGTATATTGCTTCCATATAAGTTGTGTGTCTAAGTGGAGTCCTAGGTATTTAACGTGCTTTGTTTGTGTTATGTGCGTGTCATTCAATTGGATATTTGGTAGTTTCTGTTTTTGTAGTGTAAATGTAATATGGTTGCATTTATTTGGGTTTGCTTTGATTTGTTTACCTTGCAGTCACTTCCTTATTTTTGTGATATGCTCTTGTAGTAATGTGACTGCTGTTTCTGGATTAGTGTGCCTGAGTAGTACAGCCGTGTCATTCGCAAATGTTAGTATTTTGCTGTTGGTAGTTGTTGGTTTATTGGCCATATACAGTATGTATAATATTGGTCTTAAGATGCTTCCTTGCAGTACCCCTGCCTTGATGTCTTTAACTTCAGAATATGTGTCATTTATTTTTGCTACAAAGATTCTGTTGTTTAGGTATGATTTGAGTAAGTGGTGGATTTGTTCCAGGAAATGTTTTTTGATTATTTGTAAGAGGCTTTTATGGTTCATTTTGCTTTCTTAATGTTCATGAAGAGAGCTGTACAGTATTGTTTCTTTTCTATTGCTGGTAAAATTTCATTGAGGAGCCTGCGCATTTGCCCTATCATGGAATGTTTGTTTCTGAATCCAAATTGGTAATCTGGTATTAATTTATCTTTTTCTATTGTTAGTTTTAGGCGGCCGTATATTATTTTCTCTAGTATTTTGGAAAACACAGGAATATTGGCCTGTAAGATGCAGTTTGGTGTGACTTGATCTTTGTCTGGCTTAGGTAACATTATGATCTGTGCTAGTTTCCATAAATTAGGTATTTTGTTTAGATCTGTTGGTCAGTATGTTGGTCTTCCTGTGGATAATATGCTGAGATTACTAGTTCTAATATATTTTGCTAGTGTTCTACCTCGAGGTGTGTTAATTCTTGAGCCCCATAACGTATGTTTTGCATTGAAGCCTCCTGCTGCAATGTATTTGTCACCTAAGGATTGAAAATACTGTTCTCATTTTTGTAATGTCATTTTGTGTTGTGGTGGTGCATGTACTGCTAACATCTGAAAGTAATTGCTGTTAGTTTATATTGTAATGGTAGTTGCTTGAACGTGTTCCTGACTAATTTGACTATGTAAGTGGTGTTTGATATTGTTTCCTGTTATCACTGCGGCCCCTCCGTGTGCTTTTCCTAAGGGGTATCTGGTATCATAGATGGTGTAAAGTGGTATTTTCATATAGCTTTTTTGTATGAAATGTGTTTGTGAAACAAGTAATATGTCAATATTATTGTTATACAGAAATGTATTAGTTTCAAGAGCCCATTGTTGTAGATCATCGGAGTTCCTAGCTGCTATTTTCAGCGTGTCCATTTCTATTTTTTACTTAAAATGTTCGTAAGTAGTTGTAGCATGATTGCAAATTGTTGTGTTTGTTGTCTGAGTACTGCATTTTGCTCACTTATCATTTTTGTTCAGTGTTTTTGATGGATTGCTTGAGCAGTTCTTTGATTTCTGTAGCATTGTTATTGTTGTTGTTTTGGTTTTGCTTGTTTAAGGATCGAGTTTGGTTAATTACATCTTCTATCAGTGAACTGAAAGAATTTTGGAGTGGAATGTCTCGTAGCCACTGTTGCTTTTCTGTATTTGAAATTTTCATAGCGCTTGTGTCTGGTGAGCTGTTGCTACCTTCCAGTTTTCATCTTGATAGGAGAGTTCGTCGTTGTAGGTGTTCTCCTCTTCCTTTCGCAATGTTTTCACTTCTTTTATAGCTGAACTTTCCTGTTCTTTGTTGAGTGGTTGTTTTCGACTTAACGTATTTGTAGCTTTATTTCTAGCTTGTTTAAGTAGTATATTTCACTTTTGTTTGCTATTTTGATTGGCGGCATTTGTTGCTTGCAGCTTTTACCATTTGGCAGTGTTTGTTGACGTTTTAACCACCTAAATTCACTACTTGTCGCACTTTCACTGAAGCACAGTTTCTCACGTCTGTTTAGCTCGGCTGCTCGGGCAGAACTGTCGCGAAGAAACACATGACTGGAAATTATTTCAACCAGTACGATGAAGTGAAAGATGCAATGTGAAAATGGTGTCAGGAAACCGGACGTAAATTGTTTAAAGATGCGATTTGTTGAATATAAGTTAAATATATATACGTTGAATATCAGATTACGTTAGTGATAAAATATTTGTTCTATATATTCATATTCTTCTTAAGTAGAGGGAATAAAATAATTATTGACTGCCGTACGTGCAAGTATTGGAAATGATTCCAAATTTGGAATCATTTCTAGTATTTATCGTTTATGAAAGGGGGAAAAATAAGAAATAAATGTAATTTAATTTTATTTGGTTTAATAAAGTTTTTCTCGTTATGCTATTTCTATTGCATATTTCTATTGCTTTCATTATTTTTATATTTCATCTTCTTACTACATGTTTGCTTTTCATAGTATTCACAACTTTTGATTATATAAATTGCATAAATATGAAGATAAGTTAGGGACAAAAATGTAAGGCATCGTACTATTTTGTCAATTTATATTTAATATATAACATAAATGAAGTTTATTCTATATACATATATCGTGTGAATCACATCAACGTGAATCATCATCACAATCGGCTGAATCACATGAACAATAACAGTATATATGTAATATATATATATATTTTTTTTTTATTGTTCATGTGATTCAGCCGATTAGACTAAGATATTGATATTTAACATAATTTATCAATATCAACCTATCTCAGAAAATGTAAATATTTAAGAAAGTTGGTGAAAGAATATCAGAGGACATATCTTTAAAACAGAGAAGGTACAAAAAATTTAGTAGCTTTGTTTAATTTTTAGTACTTTGTTGCATCTGTTATTATTTATCCGCCTTGGTAAAGATTTATATAACTTCTTAATCGCTTCTTGGATCTATTGATGACATTCATGTTCAATGCATTGTCGTATCTGGTAGATAGTTAGAAATTGTCGGTCCTTGGCATATACCGCAAGATATCCCAAATATTTTCGTTAATGCTGAGAGCCAGAAATCTTGGCTGAGTAGTTTAGAATTTGAATTTCTTCATTTGCGAAAAATGTTTTTGCTACTTTGGCCGTGTGAACGGAGGTATTGTCATGTTGAAATTTGAAATTATTTCCAGCAATTCTTTACTCCTTAATTAAATTTGAATTTTTTTGACAACGCCCTAATAATTGAGTATTATAGAGTATGATGAGCATACTCAACATAGTTGCGCAAAAGGACCGCATTGCACTAAGAGGAACGTTGAGCAGCCGCTGTGCCTTTGAGTACTACTATCGGCACTTCAGCATCTGTGGAGCTATTTTGCTTTCTAATATGACGAAGAAATATGTGATGCAACTTTTCCTGAGTGTTTCTTCAAGATAGAAGTCTGCTTTATCGTGTAATATCATTTCACTTAACGCTAGACTTTTATGTTTTAAGATAAAATATCTGAACATTGATGCAAAATCGGTATCCCTCCACTTTTAATCGTAGTTTAAACAAACATTCATAACGTATCAAAGACCGATAGCAGTGTATTCAGGAAAGAATACAGAATCTTCCGACGTAAACAGAAATTCAACAACTTTTACAGCTGTGCCACAAAATTTGTTTAAGTCTGAAAACTATGAATTGTTTTCAAAATCCCCAGAAACTAGATTTGCTAGAGAAAAGCGATCTGTAGATTTGAAATCAGCGCCAAGAACATTATGAAAACACTTAATAGCAATGGGAACATTGAGAAAAGTTGAAATTTGTTGGACTGTGTTATATTATATCTATACATGGCTAACAAATTTCTTGTATCTCAAATCTCAAGTATCTTGCATTTGCACCCATCGCTTTTTAAAGAATTTTCTGAACGGCATATTCTATATACAAGAATATCATTATTAAAGAATGATGTTACCTAAAATCTCTCTCCTTTTCTCTCTCTCTCTACTTTAAGCTACCAGTGTGATTAACGATATCTTTGTATTCAAATCTATTTTTCCTAAAAACTAGGGCAGTAATTGAAAAATTATAATTATAAAATTATACTTATATTTTTTATTTATAGGTATTAGCTTTGCAAGTAATCTATGTTTTACTATGTTTTACCGGATATCCTATGTAAGAATTATTCAATGAAATAATAAAATAACATATACATGTTACTGAATCATGATAAATAATTATTAACTGAGAATATTGGTAATAGCTGAATAAATTTCTTATATTTTGATGACTAACAATTACATTGTCATAGAAAACTATGACCACCGAGCTATTTATCATGTCACCAAAAATTGTTTATACATATTACACTATCTTAGCCTATATGCAGTTGATAATTATTTAGTGGTCAGGTCTCCTCGCAGATTTCGATCCCCTTAAAATTTTAAAAACGTTGCAATTGATCAGAATCGCGAAGAAAAAGTTTAAGATTGCGTTTTACAACTTCTTTATCTGGGCCTGTTATGAAAATTTAAACACAGTTTGAAAATTTATGTCAGTTATATACATATATGCTGAAAATTTTATCGAAATCGATTGTTCGATAAGTGGCGAAAATCTACGATTTTTACCACTTTTCACCGTTTGTAGCTTATAGCAACGTTAACCGATTTTCATGAAATTTTTGATATATATGTAACTGATATAAGTCTTCATAATGTATTGTTTAAATTTCTATTACACACCCAGATGAAAAAATAGACCTTTGAAACAGTTGATGAGAGATGTGACAAAAAGTGCTTTTTTTTGACTGATATTTTTCTTCGCAATTGCGACCAAATGTGACTTAAAAAAATTTTTTATACGTCATCTAGTAAACTATTTCTTCTAATTTCTAAAAAAAAACTCGTTGTTTGGTACAATTTTAAAAAAGCTACCCTTAGGTGTCCGAATATCAGTGGGAATAACTGTATCTTGGAAACTAAGGCTATTATTTACTTTGGAAAAAGTTGTTCAAAATGATTACATTGACAATGTATTTCAAAAGCATCGAAATCAGCGAGATTAACATTTAATTTTGTTTACTAGAAAAGATAAGTGCACATTGTAAATAATTTAAACAAAATTGCATCAAACAGATGAAATCGCACGAAAAGTTGTTTACCATGTTTACATAACATTCGAACAGAAGTAGGGATCGGAGTTATTGAGCGGAGGCAGTCGTTGGTGTTGGGATAGAGAAATTTCCTGAGCGTACGATACGCAAACGAAAATAATCGACACGGTTGAAATCATTGGTGATTATCGTTTCCAACCGAGATACAGCTGCGTTTCTATGGAGCGACAATCAGGAAGATTAAACAATGAAACGAGAACTGTCGGCTTCACCGAAATGCAAATTTGGTCACATCAAATTAAACTGACCACCACGAAGGCGCCAGTCGTGCACTCTCGCAGTGGAAATGTCAATCGAAATGTTCGAAACGTGTTTTCAGAGGCAATTAAATGTTGAAAGGATGAACTATGACATCGAGGATTATTTGCCATTTTGTATTGTATATTGTATATACATACACATGTATGTTATATATACACCACGGATCATAAATATTGCGATATCTGTTAGTTTTACATAAAACGTGATAATCGATTGACATTACCAGAAAAACGATTAATCGGACAGAATTAAAAACAAAGTAAAAAGCGTATACATCGCCCCTATAATTTCCTGATTTTTAAAGTTAATCAGTATACGATAAAAAGATTTGTACGATCATTTTGAAATCACAGTTATGAGGTCCTGTAATCAATTTTTCATAAAAATTTTTTCCAGTTGCTCTAAATCACGAAATTTCACTTCTTCTGTATGTAAAAATCCAGAAGTAAATTGCAAATAACAAAGAAATAAGTCATAGATTCGTAGCCGTAGGGCACCATGGAATCCCATTTAAAATATAATACAAGAAGGAAAAGTATTCTTCCTTTATTTCAATCTTAAATATTCGGTATTTCCATACATTTTTGGGACTTGAAATAAACCAAATAAACAAAATGAGTAAATACACAAATCAGATAATAATTTTCTCACGATTCTCGGGTTTACCTTACTTTTCATAAATATTCTAATATTATTATTATTATTATTATTATTTATTTTTCTATAATGCGATTTTTGTATAATGTTTGTTATATTTTGATTCCCTTATCCTTTCCCCTCTCTCTTCTGCTTCTCTCTTTCTCCTTTCTTCTATAATTTGGTCTACTGTCATCCTCCCTTGCTCTTCTCTTACTTCCCTTTGTGTCCCTCCATTTCTCACCTCCTCTAGTCCCTTCTTTATCTTTCTTGCTCTTTTCCCTTCTTGGCCATTTCCTCAGTTTCTCTCTCTTTCCTTTATGCACTTCTTCATCAGTTTCTTTTTTGACTCTATGGCTTTTCCTTCATACCTTGCTGCTCTTCTTAGTGGTTTTTCTTTGATTTCTGTTAGCTTGCATTCTTCCATCAATATATAATTCGGTGTTGTCATATCTAAACCTAAGATCCATTTCACATACCTTCTTTGTATTCTATTCAGCTTTTCTTCCAAGTTCCAGCCCCATACCTCTGCTCCAAACAGCGCCACGCTCTCTACCAGTGCTCCAAACATCTTCATTCTCCTCTTGTAGTCCTGTTTGAATATTCTTTCTCCCACGCTCCATGTTTTCTTCATTGATATCGTTGCTCTCTTTTTCCTGTCTTGTATGTGTTTCCCATCACTGCCGTTTTTCTGTAGTATGTACCCTAGGTATCTTATCTCTTCTACTTCTTCTAATTCTCGCTCTTCCCATTTCCATTTTCTTCGTGTTCTCTTGTTCTTTCTTTTTTCGAAAACTACTGTCTTGGTCTTTTCCGTGCTCAGTTCCAATTCGGTTTCCTTTAAAAATTTTTCGAATCTCTTTAACATTTCCTTTAGCGCCTCTTCTCTATCCGCCATCAGCATAATATCGTCTGTATATGTCAGTGACCATACCTTCCTTTCTCCTACCAGTATGCCCCCGACTTGTCCTTTCCTTAATTCTTCTTCCAGCCCCGCCACGTAGATGTTGAATTACGTCGGGCTCAACGGTTATCCTTGTCTGACTCCCCTCACTGTCCAAAATTCTTTTGTGTTGTTATCCTTGATTCTCGCCACATTCTTTGTCTCTGCGTACAACTCTTTTATCCTTCGAATTAGTTTTTCGTTAATCCTCGTTTTTCTCATTTTCTCCTCCAGTTTCTCTCTGTGTAGCCTGTCGAACGCCGCTTTTAAGTCCGCAAAGCAGACATATAGTTTCCCTTTTTCTCTACTCAACTGTTTGTCTATGATATGATTTATACAAATACCGCGTCGGTCACTCCTCTTCCTTTTCTAAACCCGAATTGACTCTTTTCCAGTTTGGTTTCTGTTTCTACCTTCAGCTGTTCGTCCAGTATCCCTGCGTAGATCTTGTATGCTGTGTCCATTAATGTTACTTTTACTTTGTAACTTTTCGTTACTCTCTTGTGCCCCTTATTGTATATCAAACATATTACTCCTTTTTTTCAATCTTTTGGTATCCCCTCCCCATTCCATATTTTGCTTAAAAAATCCTATAACGCTTCCTCCATTTCCTTCGGTGCATACTTCCATACTTCATTTTCCAATCCGTCTTCCCCCATCGCGTTCTTGTTCTTCACGTTTTTTAGTTGGCAGATCACCCCTTCCTTCTCTATATTATCTTCTCTTTCCTTCATTATTTTCTCTTCTGCCCGATGCTCCTCCGTTTTTCTGCATTTTTCTTTCATAAATTTTGTCACCTTCCTTCTCATCTCTCTTTTCCTTCCTTTCCACTCCTTGTCGTACCACACTTTCTCTCCCATGCCCCATTTCCTTATCTTCACTTTCTTCTTTGGCATTGCTTCGTTTATCTTCTTTTTGATTTTTGTCCACATTTCTTCCACTGTTCTTCCATTGCATGTCCAGTCTTTACATTCCTCCAAGTATTTTTCCACACTTTCGTTTGTCCATTCCCTTTTCTCCTTTTCTTCTTTCTTCTTTTCTTCATTTTTTGTAATTCCGCCCCCCCCCTATTTCTATTTCTAACGGCATGTGGTCTGACTCTGTTCTTTTTCCTACTTTCATGCCAATTATTTCTTCTGTCGCCTCCTTATTGCCAATCACATAGACTATTACTGAGTTTCCTCTCTCCCCTATATAGATCCACTCCTCTTCTTCTTTATCTTTGCCATCGATTATCGTCCAGCCTCTCTCTTCCAGATACTTTAGCAGTGTTCTTCCTTCCATGTTTATTGTCTTGTCTTTTGATCGTCTGTTGTTTTTCTTTCCCTAGGTCCTCGTTTATCCGCCCTCCCTCCTCTCCCGTTCTTGCGTTCCAATTTCCGCCGATGATCATCACTTCCTCTTCTCTTTCGTCTACTCTTTCCTCTATTTTTTCCATGTCCCTTTTGTATCTTGATTATAAACTACCATTATCCTATACGTCTTGTCATTGTATATTATTTTTCTTTCAACTATATTATCACTTATTTCTTTATATTCTGTTTCTCTTAGTTCTTTGCTTATACCTGTTATTATTCCCCCCTTTGCTCTTTGTTTTTTCCTTACTCTCATTGCTGCCCTGCATTTTCAATCGAATTCTTTGGGTAGTCTATATTTTAACTTTTCCCATTTGTCTTCCTTTATCCATGTTTTCGTAAGTCCGATCGCGTCGAATGTCTTGAGATATTCCCACACCTCCTTGTCCTTACTTATTAGCCCTGCTATATTCCAGAAGCACATTTTCATCCCCTTTGTAGTCCCCCCTCTTTTCCCCCTTTATTCATTTTTCTTCCCCTCTCTTTCTTTCTTCCTCTAGCCTCTCTTCGTTTTCTCTCCACCTGTACCATTTGTTTTCTATTTTTAGCTTTTTGTATCCAATCTTTACATATTCGCTCTTTTCCCTTCTTTCTCTGGCTACCCTTCTTATGTATTGCTGTACCTCCCTTAATTTTCTTGTCAGATCATCGTCTATGTATACACCCTTTTCCAATTTGCTTTTCTCCTTTATTTTCCTTATTTTTTCCTCCATCGATTTCATTGTCGCCACTATTATTATTTTTTGCCCGCCCCCCCACTGTTACCATATGTGCTTTTTCTACTTCTGCCCCTATCCTCATTTTTTCGTTTATGAACTCCTTTACTGTCTCTTCATTGCTTCCTTCGTTTCAGTCCACTCCTTTGATTATTATGTTTCTTCTTCTTTTCTCTCTCTCTACCTCTCTCTCTTTGTCCTGTCCTGTTCCTCCTCAATTCTTCTGATTCTACCCAATAATTCTTTCTTTTCCTTTTCCCACTCTCCTTTCTCTCTGGCTCTCTCTCTTTCATTTCCCTCTTCAGCTCCTTCACTTGCTTTTCGAATATATCTCTTATTTCCTTGATCATTGCCTCGGAATCTCTTTCCATTTTCTCTATTTTTTCCATCATTGCCTCCATTCCTTTATCCCTGGCTGGTGTATCTATTTCAGTCGAGCTGTATTTGTCCAGTGTATTTTTGAAGTCTGCCTTATTTCCCGCCTTGCCAGTGTTCCTTGGTCTTCCCCCGTTTGTCGCCATCTGCCGTTTGCCTACCTTACTTTGTTTTGCCGCGCTTCTGGCCTCTTAACCTCTTCTTTTCTAGTTTTTCTTATTTGTAGCTCACTTTCGTTCTTTTCTTTTTCGCTTTTCTTTTGCTTTCTCCTCGTATGTTCGCTCTTTATGCTTCCTTTTCCTTTTTCCCTTCATACTTTACTTTTTCCACAGAGCTCTCCGTCCGCGTGCCACCCTCACCCTGAACCGAACCGAAACCCCAAATATTCTAATATTTAGGAACAGTGCAAGTACCTAAATAATAAAAGCAAAACGGCACAAAATAAATAAAGTTTATAGATTTATATGAAATAAGTTTTGTGTGTGAGCGCGCCTTTAACTGCTGCTTGCCTCTTCAGGTACGGCAACACGTTTTGTATTACTGAGGTATGAACACTAGACAGAGATCGCATTGCCAGAGACATGTTCCTACGTACCTGCGATTATAGTTAAACGTGCGCGACTGTCTATTTATTTAGTCTCCTCGAAAACCACAACACAGAATCAGGCAAACTCAAAAGAAATTTTAAATCAGCCACTGCCTCAGATTAACGACATTACGACGCTGAAAGCAGTGAAAGACAATTTTAATACGTACTTTTTGCAAAGCAAGAATATAGTTTTCGAAAGATTCAGCTCAAGAGTATACAGATGGATAAAAATGTTGATTCGTCTGTTACAGCGAATTCGTCTGATACGTTGGACGAAACGTGCGATTACGGCACTCGTTAAAAGATGATCTAATTTGTGCTTGTATTATCATTAGCGTGAGCAATATAGAAATGTCGGAGCGTTCAAAACTAACACCCGATTTGATCGTGGAGAAAGCGATACGCTTGCTATGCAAGGAGATAGCAAATCACAACGAGACCAACCGTGTTTATAAACAAATTGAAGCTTCTAGAAGAATTTTCAAGAAGAAGAAGTCGCAAGAGAAAAGTACCTGTACGCAGAAAGGAAAGAACAGTGCGCAGTGCAACTGATGTGATCTTCATAGATGTTCGGATTCGAATAGCTGACCTGCGCTTCGACGAACTTGTCAAAAATGCAAGAAAGTCGGATATTGGGATCGAGTGTCCAAATCGAGTAGCGTTCGACTGTTGGAGAAAGATGTTCGCGATGCGGTGTTTTTAGGATCGATCAGTGGAGATGCGTCAGCTGGAAAATACGATTTTTTGATTAACTTGGAAATATTGGATTTTGCCAAAAATTCATTTTCTTTTGTAGATACTTTATAGATATTTTACAGATATAGATTGACGTAGAGTTATTTACGGGGCAAATGGTAACAAACTATTAGTCGATGCCTTAATTTTGCGAGAAATTCTGTCGTTGGTGAATTCAAAGTTTGTCTCTTGCAAAATCTACTCGGAAAACACTAAATGCGAAAAGTAAAGTTAGTAAAGGAGATAAATAATGTTTGAACAGTTGATTCTGCGAGTGCGAAAATAATTCGCGAGTTTGATCAAAGTCTTAGTGGTCTTGATCAATCCAAAGAAGAACTAAATCCATTTAAGAGAGAGTATTGAACCTTTTTCTTAATCCACTCCGCGTGCCATTGAAGTAGCCATATATACCGTTATTTCCGAAAATAAAAAAACTAGATAAGCTTATTAGGCAGAGGGTGATAAAACTGGTAAGTTGTCCGGCGGGTGGATGTAACTTGATAACGGTCGTAAAAAGAACACCGATGAAATTCTTCTTTGCGGCGATTACACGAAGCTTAATAGTAGCGCGATTCACCCGCTACCTAAGGTAGATGACATTAACACTAAACCTACCGACACTTCGTGTATACCTGTGGCGGCACTCAACAGTAACTACCACCACTCGACACCAGTCTAGTCCGACTAGTGGTCGGACAACGATAGCGCAGTGATTAGCGCCTTAGGTGACAAACGTTCGGGACCCGGGTTCGAATTCCGGCGCCCGTAGTCCGATTTTTTTCCACGATTCTTAAAGAAGAAAAAGCAGCAGTACCCCAGCAACGCCATCTACACCAGCGGAACCTATCTCGGCCTCTCCAGTCAGCAGCAGCAGCTATCACTGATCAACTATCTCCACCTCATACCTATTCCTGCCGTGTGCTGTCAAAATGACCGGCCGGTGATCAAAGAAGTAATAGTTTTTATGGTTTAACTGAGATAATGGTTAATTTATAACTAATTGTATATAAAATGATAAACTTTCATTAAAATTTCGTCGAAATTTACTTTCGTTTAATTTCAGTTATAGACTTAAATAGAAGTACACTTTTATTTATATAGAGATATATCTTATTCAACTTGGCTGCAATTTTTACAAATTATTTTATTATCAAACGTACATTTGTTAAACAAATTTTCGTAATTTTGTAACCTTTACAATTCTTCACCTGACAAATTTTTTGTAGTAATGAATCCTAACTTGTTAATAGTTTTATTGCATGATTGTTTCCCCGCAGTTCTTTATACAAAAGTAATATATGCACCAGGTTTTTAACAATTTTGTGAATTCTCTATAAATTGGCTCCATACTGTATACCATTGCAAATTTATTGGTTCGTAAACGTTGGCTTCTTTCGCTCTTCTTATCAAATCGTATAAACCTCATAATTTCAGCAAAGTCATTGCTGCTCATTGTTTTTGAAAAAAATGCAGGTCTCCAAATTTTATTCCACAAATATGAAACATCTAAATGTTTTGCCTGATATGCACCGCGGGCATATAGCAGAGCAATAAATGCATTTAGTCTTGTTGCATCTAGCTCCCACTTAGTCCCCAATACTTTAAATGCTTCTTCTTCCGTACATTTTATTATACGACCCCTTATACGGTGATCAATGATAAGATAAAATGCCGTCTTCACTTGTCCTTTCATTATATGCCGTTTAGCATATCCCTAAATATATTATGAACTGATGTCCTGCCAGGTTTGGGACTTGCATCTATTTCTTTCCAAACTGTCGCATAGGGCCCAGTCTCAGTCTCTGGTTTCCTGGAGCACTCCTGTCATACGCGTAGGATGGTCATCGTGGAGTTTTCGTCGGTAGAAATCCGACACTACTCTGCTGTTACCGATCAGTAACCAGCGGAGTGTCCATGAGGATTTCTCCACGTACAAAAAAAAAAGTCTCACTCTCTGGTGTCAGCGATAATTTCTTTCCTTTTTGCCCTTACGTAGACGCTTATTTATAATATTCAACTGTGATTCGGTTGTGAATAGCTTTTCATGTGTTTCCATAGCGTTTTCAGTTGCTGAAGTTTCTTCTTCATCGCACGCTGAGCAGTCTTCTTCTATGTCCGTTATTTTTTTTTTTTTATATTTCTTTTTTGAGATCCTGACATTTCTAAGGTAAATATTTATCGCAGGATGATACCATGTACGGAATACAAAATTATTGTCAAATTTGATATGCTTTGCTTTTCTTTTTATAACAACTTTACGCAAAACGCTCTGAGATTCTTTCTGTACGAGTTTTAGAGAGCTCTTCCCGTGTTTTATCGCAGTGAGCAATGACGCTAAGAAACTTCTCGACTTTTAAAATGTTTGTAACAATGGACTGTAAAAAATGCTAAATTTTGTGGCGGTTCCTTAGGATTATTATGGGCTTGAGTTGATGTCTTTATTTTATGATGGGATTATGGTTTATAGCAAGGTTACGGGTGTAACAACTGCTATTATTTGTTATTACTGATTTGTTATTAATGTCCTTGAAATAGCCTTTTCTTTGTTCTGATTACATTTATTTTAAGAATAACTAAAATATTTGGTCGGTCGGTCAAATTAACCGCTCGCGGTAGGCAAGACAGAATACAAATTTTTCTTAAAAAATAAAAGAGCAAACTAAAAGTAATACCGAAAAATATATTGTATGCATGTTTTAAGAAAAGTCAGAAATTATGAAGCGATATGATAACGTTTAAATATGGTTAAATTTGTGTAGAAATTCGAGAGCGGTTAATTTGACCGGTGTTGGTAGGTTTAGTGTTAAAAGGGGGGAAAATATTTTCCAGACTGGATGCAAACGCGGGGCACCATCAGATTAAACTAGATAAGAAAAGTCAACTTCTAAGTATGTTTGTAACTTCCCTTGGCAGGTACATGTTTACCGTTTGGTACAAGCTGTGTATCGCATTATTTTTCAAAAATGTGTTCAGGTTTGTCTTCAACCATATCGATTGTAGTCAACAAGACTTTAAAAATCGTTCTCGCACGTTTGCAACGAGAAAGAGTCACTCTAAACAAAAATAAATGTATTTTCGCTGCTCGCGAAATCGATCGAATGTCCGAACATTATCGATATTCTGTCTGAGCGCGCGTCCGCCATCGACCATTTTCCTCTGCTAAATCTTACAGATGCACTTCCTCGGAGCAGCAAACTACGTCGGCAAATGAAATACCGAATAAATCGAAAATCCTCAAACAGCTTATTTCTTCGCTAACAGATAACGTTCGTTTCGTGTGGCCTGAAGTTCAAAAACGAGCGCTCGAAGAGATACAGAATCGTGTGAAAGGAACATTAACTTTAGTACATTTTGACTTTTCCAGAAATATTATAATTTAAGCAGATGCATCGAGTTATATTGTAGGTGAAGTTCTGCTGCAAGAAGACGAAAACAAAAGTCGGAAGATTGTAACGTATGTTTCAAGAACGTTGATCTTGCGCGAGGGAAAATACAGCCAAATTGAAAAAGAAACTCTGGCTTCCATTTACCACCGAGCGTTTTAAAGAATATATGAGTACATTAATCGTTTGAGTCCCAAGCAGCGCGATCGTGCTGTTTAGATTTTGATTTTGACGATTAATAATATTTTTTATATTTCATTGTTATCTTCTCAACAATTTTTATTGAACAAAACTTGGAATGTTTATAAACTAATAGTACGCGTATATAATAATATAGATGTATTTCATAAAGTAACAAATATGACGAGCCGAAAATATTGTGCCGCTTGTTTCTCTTCGCAATCGATTAAGACAAGCGCTATCGCGCTGTTCAGGATTTTTCGATCCTGTTTTTTCAATGACCCTGGGACTCAAACGGTTAACGTTACATTGTAAACCGCTGTTGCAGACAGTTTCAGACGAAACCGTCAGCCGTCGTTCATACCCAAATTGCGTAGATTACGCTTACGTTTAATACGGTGCTGTTATAAAATGACCTATCTTCTGGGGCAACAGTTAATTTTCGTGGACTTTTTGCCCAGGAACTCTAAACTCTAGGCCAAAGTGTGAATAATGCCGATGATAGTTGACGTAAGAAAAAGAGTTTGTTAAGTTGAATCAACTGCGAACAAGAAGCTGTACACTGTAGACAAGGTGTGTCGCGTAAATGCTTTCTCAGCAGAAAGCGTTCGTGCAGAAAATTCATACGAATGTTCTGTCATTGCGAAAGGAGGTCTTTTGAATGTTCTCTACGGAGCCTTTTAGGTACATTAACTGTGTACACATACTTGGCCGAGGTATCGGGATGATTCGCTAGTCTGGATTTATATCTCCCTTTTGGGCGGATTATTTCTTCGGCTATTGTTGGCATTTCCAAGTCCTTTATAAGCTCGTTATTACTTATATTTGTTATTATTACTTATATTTGTTAGGATTATGGATCATAGTGCTTAGCAATGTGATCTTTTGCAGCCATAAACAACTTGTTTTCTCTATTTAGTTTAGGATATGAAGAGATTGCAAGGGCTTGTTGCTATTACACAATAGTTCGGTGACGTGTCTTTACTTCGATAGCGGATAACGTATTTTCTTCCGGGCATACACGATCGTAGTTTCTTACTAATTATCGCCTCGCAGTTTTTCGCTTTCTTCAAGATCCGAAGGTACTCCCATTTTTACTTCATTGACTAACTCCCATACTGGCTCAGCCAATTAGGTATTTGTTTATCACTCTTATCATATTTCCTGTTCTCTTAGTACGCTTCAAGATCGGAGTGATACTTGGCGGGAAATTTGTAGATGTACACTCGGTGACGTCGTGGGACTTCTTCCGGGCTCGAGCCACTTGACGTAGTTTCCTCTGGTCAGCAGACCATCGACAAGTGGGGTCTTTAGAAACTCGGAATTTATGACTCTCGCAAACACAGTCGAAGCTGGTAACAAAACTAGATCGGGAAAATGCATACACGAAAAGCTAATGAAAGCGATGGATAAAAAACAGCTTCCTCTACAATAACTTCGCTGGCGCGTGTGTCATAAATTGTATCGATCAGTGGCAGACAAAATATTTTTGCTTGTACATGTCCTTGGCCATCACAAGTATTTGCCAATGAGTCAGCATCAATTTTCTCGTTTGATAGTTTGATCTGCAGGTTGATCTGTAATGCAATGTTCACTAGATTTGGTATTCCAGAAGTCTCGAAAACTGTAATTTTTAACCGATCTTGGTCGGTTTGCGAGTGATTTAGACTTTGAACAAATTCATCAACAACGTAGCAAGTTCTCCAAGATTCTCGTAGAGCAATGGCGTTGCCGAAGCCGCGGTGGAGATTGCTAAAAGCATCATAAAAAATGCGAAAGTATTAGGGTAGGACTTTTATCTTCTAGAAAAACGCCACTAGGAAACACTTGTTCGCCTGTAGAGTTAATAATTCGAGAAGGATTCGGTCTCATATTCCTATTTTTCCGAAAAACTCGGGCTCTTTCGTGGAACACGATAAAGTAGCTCTCAAAGAAAATATGAGGGAAGAGAAGCAGGGGAAATTGTATGATAAGCGACACCGTTTGAAGAAGCTACACGAATCGAGTAAATACGGCAAAGACTGAGTGGTAGAGATGAGATTGTACGACGAAGACGTATATCAGGATAATAATCCTAATCCGTATGTAATCAGAACAGAAAAAAGTAACACAGTTCAACGAAATGGATGACTCGTTGTTCTTGCTGCTTACCAGCACGATCTGGAGCGATGTGATTGTGCACGAATAATTCGTAATCTTATGCAAACCAGCGCAGCATGCAAAATGGAAAGCAATGTAAATCGTCTGCAACCAGGCGTCTCCAGGCATTGCGAATCAGCGATCAGCGGAAGCTGAGCCAACTCCAGCGAGTATAAACAATGCATCGATCGTAACCGACAACCGAGCTAAGAACAGCGAAACCCATCGCGAGTGCAGCGAAGATGTTGCAAGCTCAGTGGCGAAGAAAAATTTATTTCTTTTGTATAATCGTGCAACTCTTATTTACATACCTTCAAATAAAAAGAAGGAAACCGCGCTATGGCTGACTAGGCTATGGCTGAACCACGATCATATAAATAGGTCTCGATATTCATATACCGAAGTTTAGGGAAAACCATTAGAAAATTGAGTCGTGGATAGTTGTGAAAAATCAACATGGAAGGCAAAAATCTCTCAAACAGAGACATTCTACTCTGTCTATCTCGCAAGAACGCGAACTTTGTTGTCTTCCATGTTGATTTTTTACAATTAGTCACGACTCAATTTCTGGACGACTTTTCCTAGCGAGTATCGAGACCTGTTTATATAATCGTCAGCTAAATACTGGACACGAGTCGCTTCGTTAGAGACGCGTCCCTATGTGCCTGTGGCTGCAGTTAAATATGCGTGACCACCTATTTACTTGTCCCTTTCGAAAATCACAACAAACTTGTATAGCAACTGAGCGACAATGCGACAACATTGCGTGGCAGAAAGGGGACGATTTGTTGTTGTTCTGGCTTCAATTGTGTTTGTTATTTTGTTATGGTAGGTGATTCAGCGGTAAATAGCAACGAGGCATACCAAAAGCAATTTTAACAACGAATCTCTAAAGATTATAAAAGCAAACCTCTCAAAATATGGAAAAAAGTGGAGAAACAGTGTAATTGTACGGACGACATAATGTTTATTTTATTTCTAGAATAATGTTTATTTACAAAATGTAGGCGAAGGACCGTGCCTGGTCCGAACTAGTCGAGTCGGACCCATGGGGAAGGCCATACAGAACGGTGAAGCGAAAACTTCGCGTGAAGGGCCCTCTGGTAACGACTGAGATGGAACCTGCGCTGCTGCTGTAGGTCATCTTTTTCCCCCGCAAGAGGACAGTGTGGCAGAACAGGCGCGGGAAACAACACGGCAGATAGAATGGTGAGACGACTGGGAAGACACGGAGGAAGAAATGTGGGAGGCGACCAGAAGAATGGCGCCAGGCCCGGATGGAATCCCGGGCCGGATCTAGGGAGAAGTGATGGGGGTCATGGCTCCCAGACTTCGGAGCCTCTACACCAGATGCCTGAGAGAAGAGTATACCCCCTGGCATGGCGGACGACGAGGCTGGTCTTGCTCCGAAAAGACTTCGCCGTCGGCGTATCGGCCGATATGACTGTTGGACGAGGCCGGCAAACTCCTCGAGAGAGTGGCTGCCGCCCGCCTGGAGCGACACATGGCGGGGCAGGTGCCAGGATGACACGAAAGGCAGTGCGGCTTCCGGAAGGGACGCTCGACGATTGGCGCGGTCAGACATGTGCGGACACTCACGGAGGACATGGCTCTCCATGCCGTGGGACAGGATAGTGGCGGCCCTGGAACACTTCGAGGTTTCCAGCTACCTCGTTCGGCTGATCCGAGCCTACCACGACGACAGGTGGGTATGCTACGCCAGAAGGGAAGGGGAGGAAAGGCGGCCCGTTGAGCGCGGCGTTTGGCAGGGCTCGGTGTTGGGACCGATACTGTGGATCATCGCGTGCGACGAAGCACTGCGGTGCCCACTGCCCCGGGGCGCAGACAATGTGTGCTACGCGGACGACACTCTGGTCCTGGTCGGAGGTCGCGGGTGGCACGCCGAGCAGGCGGCCTCAAACGACCTAGGAACCGTCGAGGAGGACGCGTGGGACCAGTGCCGATCCCAGCTGATCAACGAGGGAGGCGAACTTCGAGGCGCGAAGGCGGTCCTCCCAAACTGAGAGGCATGGAGAAGCCGCCTCGGCTTCACTCCCGCTCACCTTCAGGATGACCCTGGTGCTCACTGGACACGGCGTGTTTGGCGAGTACCTGAGGAAAATCGGGCGGGAGACGACGGACATCTGTCACCACTGCGGGAAGGACAGGGACACAGCGCAGCACACGCTGGAGCTGTCCCGTTACACCCTGCGGCACGTCATAGGCGACCCACTCGGCGATGGTAGAAGCGATGCTGAGAGGGTCGCAGGAATACGAGGCCGTTCGCCTCTTCTGCGTGCGAGTTGTGCTGGCAAAGTAGCGAAGAAAAACTCTCACCCTTGTAGGATAAGACGATGGAGGAGGATGGCGGCCTAGAGCCGCTTCATCGTCGTCCCAACGAACCACGACTAGAAGGAGAGATGGCGCTAGGGGCAATGGCCTCCTCCCCTAACGCCAAATTAAACAGACGAAGAAGTCGTAGGACGGGCTCGCACAAGAGCACGTGGGAAGAGGATGCAACGGAAGAGAATTCACAAGAGGTTCCTGGAGCACTCCTGTCATACGCGTAGGATAGCCATCGTGGAGTTTTAGTCGGTAGGAGTCCGACACTACTCTGCTGTTACCGATCATAAACCAGCGGAGTGTCCGTGAGGAAAAAAGATGCACTTTGTTATGTTACCAACGAAACAATACATCGCGACCTCAAGATAATCACAGTCAAAGAAGAAATATCAAAATTCAGCAATAGTTAAAGCATAAGAATTAACAATCACCAAAATGCACTAGTTGCTCAAGTACTTGACACGTCGGATCAGATCCGCAGGCTAGAAAGACATTACCCTTTAGATTTAAGCGTTAGATTCAACTAGAATCAAACATACGATAGACACATATTATTCAAGTTAAAGTATCACGTCAGAATAATTTACTCATAATTCTCAATGAGAATTGATTGCAAAATTCTACCAAATAAAAAAAAGAAAAAAAGCATCTTCTTACGATAGAGCCTTAATGGTGGAGCTTTTGCCAGAAAAATCTGTAGATTGGGGACTTTCTTGCGTGTCTGTCTCAGGAGTTTGGAAAAGGAACTAAATACTGTTCACTCACTAATCTTTAGTCGACGATGTCTCGTTTACTAGAACCAGAAGTATAGAGCAGGATAACAACATAAGGAGATTTTTGAAAGGTGTAGCAGAGATAAGATTATATAATCCAAAATACAACGAAACGTAGAATCATAGAGTAGTCCTTGTATTTTTATCTGACGAAGGTTCTAATGACTTTTTATTCTTCGAAAGTTTAACCTTCGAGACTTGCCTTGATCACTAGCCAAAGCATCCAGACTTTAACATTTGTAAGGCTCGAGGATAATAGAAGAAAACCAGATTCGTTCGAAATAAGAGTTCGAAATAACTTCTGCGTTAAATAGAAAACAATCTTTATTTATTGTTGCTTAAATATTTGCTCTATGTTAACATTCAACAAAGAACTTTGTATCTCTTTTAAAAAATAAATTACCATTATTAACGCATAAAACAGTAACAGCTGGCACGCTGAGTCGGTGGGTCAAACGCGACTTAGAGAATAATTGTATTGATATAAACACACACACAACACGACATATGAGTCGACTTCTGTTGCCAAGAAAGAAGGTGTTAATATTGATGTTATTCGTAGAGCAGCGAGATGGACGGAATGAAGCTCGCCAAATTTTATGATCTATCGATTATACATGACGCAAATGTGTTTGCAAATACGATTTTGGAAACGTAATTCATATAAGACAACTTTAGGATGATAAGTTATAATGGTTTTCTCAGATATTTATTTTTAAATCTTTTCTTCGTGTAATCGCTATCTTTGTTTTAATATGTTTAGGTATAATAATAAATCTTCGTTCTTCTCCTCTTGTAACAGTTGAATTTACACTCTTTTTCTCGAATCTCTGGTTGCCGCTAGATGCTTTAGACATCTCCCAATTCATTTTGAGGAAGAGAATTACAATTACATAAGTGAACGAACCTAAGTTAAGCTCAATTATAACTGTTTCTCGTTTTTCAATCAAATACCCAAGCTCAAATAATAACGACAACATTTTAAACCAGCGACAGCCGTGAATCGGTGGACGAACGGTAACGCTGAAAACAGAAGCAGAGCGCGACTTTCGCATTTTAATTTGCTTTAAACGTCTGGCAAGTATTGCAGGCAAAGGGCATTACCAATTTATATTCTCGGAGGAGGCGCTACAATTATAATTGAACTTCAATTAGATAAGTTCCTTTAATTATCTAATTAATCATTTGGGACAGGGACGATCTCAATACCAATGACCTCGAAATACGTCAATTTTTTCCTATACGTGTAACCACTGGTTTAGTTTCCAAGATATTTGCAAAAAACTATCGGTACCCCTACAATGAATTATGATCATATGTGTTTATTTGTGACCCAGTCACGAGCATAGCTAACACGTTTGCCGCTTACTTGGCCGCTTAGCGATCTATTTACATCCATAAGCTATCAAACTCCACATCTTCATATCATATTTTACGGATTTACTAACAGACGTAAAAATTTAGTCCAACCAAATAACACCATGCGAGTGAAGGAATATTTTTCTTAAAAATTCCTCGATAGCTTGTGTGTAGTTTAGATTTTTACGAGAAAGCAACAAGTGCGGTGTTGAAGTAAAATTTTCAAAAACACTTCTTACAGCCACGCATACGCAATTATGAACGAGGTTTCCGCTGAAGGTGTTTATGTAGATTTGTGACAACATAATTTCGACGATCGAATAACTGTGATTTTCGATATGATAGCAGACATACGTCCAGTTATGACGTTAATAATAACGAGTATTAAATTGAAGCAAATGCAACTTAAAATGAATTCCAATTTAATTAAAATCTAACCCAAACTCCAAAAAGCTACATACCATTAAATATATAGTTTTAAAAATATTTTTGCTTGTATATCGGAAACTAAGGCCGAGCGGCGATAACATGTACAAGAAAAAGTTGTTCAGGATGATCACCTTGACAACATGTTTCAAAGTCATGGAAATCGGTGAGGTCGCTCTTGTTGCACATAATTACGAAAAATGACATTATGCGACAACTTTAAATACTAAGATAGGGGAGTTGTTTGCATCATTTGTAAGAAAGCTAAAATTAAAATGATTCTAGTAAAGGAAAAGTGTGGCAAGAATGAAATTTAGATTATTTAAGAGGGATTCTAAACCATAAAATGTATAACGACAGGATAAGGAAGTAATGGAAAATGTGATCCCTGAGAACTCCAACTCTAAAGTGTTTAAGATACTTATTGATAATATTATATTAGCAATAAAAGTAAATTCATCGATTCTGTGCAAGAAATTCATGCGGATATAGGCAAATATATAGGGTATTCGGCTGCAGATGTCAGGAAATTTAAGGGGCGATTTTTGAAGCCGTAACAAGATGAAAATTAAGAATAAAAGGATTGCGTTTTCGGCTTTGCCTTTTAGTTATTGACAATTAAAAATCGGCTAAACTACCCCTGCACGCGAGCAAACTTCCTTACACGAACGAAAGGAGGTCAGCTTAAGCAGCGGGGCTGCACAGCGATACTCAATTCGAACGACACATAAGATCGAAGTCGTAAAGAAGAAGACCGTGATATTTAAAGACGTAAACTGCGATTGTCTCGTCTGCAAATGTCCACATAAAATGCAACAAATTATTGTACAATAGCTGTTCGACATGCCCTCCGTTTCCTTGCAAATAGAGCCTGACGCTTCTCTTAAAATTTTGCCGTATTGTGTCTTCAGGTGTCCTCAGAAATAAAAAGTTGAGGGGATTTAACGGGGGTCTGGGGACCGAGCAGGCCAAAGCAGAGATGCTCTTCGACCGTTCGAAAGTTAGCGTAGTAAAATCTCGATGCATTTGAATTTATTATGTGCATCAATTCTGTACTTAAAGAAAAAATAGTGAATGAATTTCTACAATTCTTCTACCAGGCTTGTATTTTAAATTACGTAGAAGAGATAAAACTTTGTGTAAACTATTTGGTAACATTATAAAACTAGAAGCATGCGACAATATTACTATTATCAAACAAATAAAAGCATTTAGTCTCAATAATATTGGATGTTCAGAAGATGATAATGTTCACATCAGATGTTATATCGGTCATGTTTGTTAGGAACAATAATGTAGCAACAATTCTTGAAAAAGAGATAAAGCATTTATGTGATCAACACTTTAATAAGAAAGCTAAATGAAAAAAAAGCATAAAAGGTGTGATTCATATTTTCAGCCTTGAAATAACATTGAACAAGGAAGCAGATTTATTAATCGTTTCTTTTTTTGTGTAACCAAATTAAAAAACCAAATCAAATTAAAAAGAATATATTTTTATGAGTGCAATAGTTGTTGAGGTAGTGCGATTTTTTCCATGATCTACACTTCTTACGCAGGCAATTAAAAAACGACACGTGTGGCTCGTGTCACACGCTCAGAAACAGTAATAGGATAGACTAAACGTCCAATAACCAAATAGTAACGGAATAGCTGCGTCTGATATACACCAGACGACAACCCCTCCAGAGGGACTAAAACCTCAGTATAAAAACCTCCCAAATAAGCGCTCGAGATCATTCTGATGTAACACTGAACCGTCACTCTGTTGGATTTGCATAATAAATTCTATCACCGTATACAAAGTTCAATTTCTTCACCTTATTTGTGAAGCGTTCGAACTGCGACGCGAGGAGATCACCGGAGATCTATCATTTTCGTGATTTCTTGTGTCTCCTAAGTGACAAAATTGGCAGTCCCTGCCAGCATCCATTCAACGTATCAAGAGGAAACTTTAACGGGAACTCGACGGATTCTACAGCGAAGGACCACGAACCTCCTTGATCAAAAGAAGGATCCACAAAGAATTTCGGTAAGCCGGCTGTCGTATATTATCGAAGCAGTAGAGCCGAAATACGTTCTGAAGATAGCGAGTCTTCTCCTGCTGAAAGTATCGTATCTCTCAACATGAATCCAAGTGACAAGAGTATCGCAAAGAAAAACGAACTAATTGCTACTGCACTCGAACGACTTCAAAATCTAACACTTCACGAGTTTAGAAACTTTCGAAGCAATACTGAGCAAAACAGTAACAAAATAAAAGAATTTACGGAAACTAATGATAGAAACCGGGTCAAGGAAATACGTGACCTTGCAAAAACTATAGGATTGAAATATGACACTGAAACCGATCAGCCACAGATGAGCATCCACTTAGAAACCGGTGCCGATAACGTAACAGATGACGAAACCGACGGACCAGACGCTTTAGAAAAACCACGAACTAGTCACGTCACGATTAGACAAAGAAACGACTGCGGCGAAGAACAAGGTCTCCAAACAGGAGAGGCCATACGTACTGTTTAGACACTACGAAGTCGAGACGACGTAGGTGTTGAAGACCTATATTCATGTTTAAGACAACACGTGTCAACTCCAACCACCGTTAGCAATTGCAGGGATAAATCGACAAATTTAAAACAAGGAACGACAGAAAGCGTACAATCTTTCGACTCTAGATTCTGAGAACAGCTCAACGAATTAACTTACGCAGTTCAAAACGAAAGCCGCACGCCGATTGAACGACGTGTAGCCATGGATATCGAAGAGCTCGAAGCACTAAAGACATATTTGCTCAATTTACGATACGAAATAGGACAGATGGCAGTAGCTGACGATCCGAAGAACCTGAACCTCGTCCAACAACTAGCAGCAGACAGAGAACAATGGTTACGAGAAGCAAATCGTGTTGCCAACCGCCCAAAGAATCAATTTCATAGCACTACGCCCGTATCCAAACGAAACGCTACCGATCCACAACCACGAGCTTTTAACCAACCATCAGGTGACCGCGTGAAACTAAAATGTTCCAAGTGTTCACGAATCGGATACACAGTCGAGATCTGCTACTCTCGATATTTTCCATTCGCTAACCAAGTAAAGACCCCACTTCGAGTAAATCAAACAACGGAGAATCGAAAAGAAACGTACCGAGAGTCAACTGCACCTGTACCGGAAGATTATTATCAATCGTATTGCAACGAAGAGCCAGATTTCTCATTGATACCGGGGCAGGAATAAATTTAATAAAAGAAAAGACTTCATTGAACATCCAAACCTCCAGCCCAAAGACTTTCCTAATGGGGAATGACAAACACACCACCAACAAAATTTGTAATCTGAAAATGCTCAAGAAGAATCACCAATTCTACGTAGTCCCTGACAACTTTCCCCTAATCGAAGATGGAATAATCGGACCCCCATTTCTTACAGTGTACCAATACAACGTCACCAACGATAAACTAACCTTAGACGAGATTATATTACCATTCCAGAACACCGGTAACAAGATAGGACCAGGCGGAAAAAACTAACAAACGGATGGTCGATTTCTGCTAAAAAAAATGTTTTCTATTTTACAACTTAACAATTGGTCTTATCATAACGCAACAGGCCTCACTCTACAAATAATTTTATTAGTTACAACTTGCTAGTAAAATTTCTTCAGGTACGACAAATCGTTTTTAAAGTACAAAGCGAAATGTAAATAAAGTCGTATTTTTTTCGTTTAATCGATATTTTGTTTATGACGATCTGGAATAAGTCGCTTATTTAGTTCTAAATACTTACAATAACATGACAATAGCCTGAATCTTAATGTATAAATAAATCGCAATAATTGGATTAAATTTCTTGTTTTAATTTTTACTTCGATTTAATGATTTCATTTTTTATAGAAATGTTATTTTATTTTTTAAAAATAAACTATAAACGGATAATTGTTAAATTGTTAAACATTTTATAATAATTTTCACAAATTGCTTCCAGGAATATATCCACTTATATAACGTTCATAGTCTCTTTACAACCTCGAGATTTAGTTTCTTTTTAATTCTAAGCTTTCAGTGCATCGAGAGTATTGTTAATAAATTATAATTATATTCTAATTATACTCTTATAATTGTTAATTATACTCTAGTTTTTTTACAACACCTATCACGACCTATCAACCTCAGAATTCTTTTCTTTTTTTTTATTTCCATGCGCATTGCAATCAATTCTCTCATTGAGACTTTTAAGTAAGTTTCTCTGGCGTGGCACTGTGACATGATTAATTATTCATGATATGATTGATTCTAACTGAATCTAGTGCTTAATTCTAAAGGATATTGCCTTTTTAACCTACGGATCTGATCCGACGTGTCAAGTACTTGAGCAACTAGTGCATTTTGGTGGTTGTTAATTCTTATGCTTTAACTATTGCTGAATTTTGATATTTCTTCTTTGACTGTTGGTATCTTGAGGTCACTATGTATTGTTTCGTTGATAACATACCAAGGTGCATCTATTAAGGATCTTAGAGTTTTCGATTGGAAGCGTTGAAGAATTTCAATGTTGGAATTACTTGCTGTTCCCCATAGTTGAATGTAATTTTGCTCTGCGCGCTTAAGTTGGAACGCCGGCCAATGAGCCAGTAGAATTTTTTAAGTTTAGTCCTGAGTTGCTTCGATTTGTCAATGATGTGTTGTTTCCACGTCATTCTCCTGTCCAGAGTCATGTCCAGATATCTGACTGAATCCTTTTTAGGAATCGTAATATTATTAATGGTCACCTGAGGGCAGGTTCGTTTTCGCAGCGTGAAGGTTACTTGCGTGGATTTATTTTCATTAATTTTAAAGCCCCATTTGTGGAACCACTTTTCCATAGAGTCGAGACCCTGCTAGAGAGTGGAGGATACATTTATCGGATCTGAGTGGGATGCTAGTAAGGCTGTGTCATCAGCAAATGTCGCTGTGGTTATCTCTGTTAAAATTGGTAAGTCGGCAGTGTAGATGGAGAACAGCAGGGGTTTGAGGACACTGCCTTGGGGTATGCCAGCTTCTATTGGAAATGTTGCGGTTGTGGCGTTTAAGTATTTAACCATGAATTTTCTATTGGTTAGGTAAGATTTTAAGATGGAGTAGTAGGTGTGTGGTAGGATTTCTTTTAGTTTAAACAAAAGTCCTTCATGCCACACTTTGTCGAATGCCTGCTGAATGTCTAGGAATACCATAAAGCAATATTTTTTCTTTTCTAAGTTTTGGATGATGTTGTGTGTTAGACAATGAATTTGATCAGTCGTAGAATGTTGCTTCCGAAAACCGAATTAGTGATCAGGCAGTGTTTTAAATCCTCTAAGAGTGGCAGGAGTCGATTCGTTAGCATCTTCTCGAATAGTTTTGACAATTTAGGTAGAAGACTAATTGGGCGATAGGAGCTGGTTTCGTGTGTTGGTTTTCCGGATTTAGGTATGAGAGTAATTAGTGATATTTTCCAGGACTTAGGATAGTATTCAAGGCGAAGAATTGCATTAAAAATTGATGCAATGAGTGCAATCCCTTTTATGGGAAGTTCCTTGATTGCTTGACGGCTTATTTGGTCATGCCCCGATAATTCTTGAGATTTAGACGACTGATTAATTCTGTAATTTCTAGAGAGGTGAAAGGTTCAATAGGAGTAGACATTTGGAAGGGAGAGTGCAGGTATTCTGTTATTTCCGCGGCAATATTGGAGGCATGGCGTTTAAATACGTTAGATAGGTGATTAGCAAAGAGGTTGGCTTTTTCTATAGGGCCCATCCACCTTGCGGACAGTGAATTGGAGGAATTATTTGCGGAGGACGAGTGAGTTTCCTGGAAGTCTTCCATAGTGTGTAGTTGGAGACAGCTGTGGAAGACAGATTGGCAAGATAATTTTGGAAACAGTCACAAAAAACATTTCTAGTTGCATTATTTAGCTTGCGTTTGTCGCCAGGTGTTCTCTGAATCTGCCATACTCTTCTTAGTCTACGTTTTTCTGCTATCTTTTTTAATATGTGATGGGAGTATTCATGTTTATTGATAAAACTCTTAGTAGGTGTGGACGAGCGGATAGCGTTTATTATGCTGGTGTTTAATCCGCGGCTGTTTCAATATCTTCATTTGTTTTTTGAGAAATTAAGGCTGATTAAAGACTTCTAAAGAGCTGCCAGTTGGCGAGTTGGTTATGAATAAAGCCATTGGGTGGATTTTCGATAATTGTTGATCTGAACAGAGTCCGTCGAGGGGTTGATTTGGACATATCTTGGCGAGATATTTTTGGTTATAAAGAAGTCTAGTAGATCAGGTATTTTGTTAGTGTCAGTGGGCCAGTATGTGGGTTCATATTTGGTGAGGTAATTAGTCTGTTGGTGTTTATGCTATTCAAGAGATTTTTGCCTCTTACTGTGATAAGTCTGCTGCCCCATTGGATATATTTGGCGCTATAGTCTTCTCCAACTATGAATCTATTTCTCAGAGCATCGAGGAAGTTATCGAAGTCTTCTTTAGAAATAGAATGTCCAGGAGGGCAATATAGTGCTGAAGTGGTGATTGTACCACGTCTTCTATCGCTACGTTTGTAGCTTGGAGGTAATCCTTCTGGCATGATGGAAGCTCGTAATGCTCAATGCTGGTTTTGATAATAATTCCAGTGCCGTAGGCCTTTGCACTGGGATGTTGGGTATGGTAAAAGTTATAACCATTTATTTTCAGGTAATTTTTGAAGTGAAGTGAGTTTCAGATATAAGCATTACGTCGATTTGTTGTTGTTTTAAGAAGAGTTCTAGTTCGTATTTGTGCTAGACCGTTGGCATTCCAAAGAGCTATACGTATTGGTTTTATTTTGCTTCGGGACGTATTAATTTATCTAAGATGAGTGTTAATAATGATAGTAAGTTGTAAGTTTGCTCTGATTGTTTCTCGATTAATTCTTCGAGTCTAGTGAAGTTATCCGCGTTTTGTGAGCTGGGAACACTATTTTGGGAATGATCACTATGGATTTTCGGATTGATTTGATTTCCTTAAACTGCCTGTGCATAGGAGATTGACGGAGTAGAGAATTTTTGTGGACTGGGTACTTGGTTGGTTGTCTCCTTGACTCTGGGTTTAGGATACTTATTTTTGTACAAGAACCTGTAGGCTGAGCAACCTTTATACTTCGCAGGATGCTCTCCTTGGCAGAGGATGCACTTCACAGGCGTTTCTGGAGATTTAGTGCACTGATCAGTGGGGTGAATTCCTGCACATTTAACGCAGCGGAAATTATGGTTGCTATACTTCTGTGTATAACCGTACCTTTGGCACCTTTCACATTGCACTATCTCTTTTTTTATAAAAGGAGGTTCGATTTTTACTACTGAGTACATTAGTCCATTGATGTTAAAAATTTGTTTATTGTTTGGCTTTTGTTTTAAGTCAATAAAGAATAAGGATAACGGGTTTTTCGAGATTCTATGCCTTATGTTGCCAATATTAGTAACCTCATGGCCATGATTTAGGAGTTGGAACTTCAGTTCGTCTATGTTTGCTGAGCGGTGGATGTTGCGTAGTACCACTCGAAAAGGTCTTTCTTGTTTGAGTTGATATGTGTGGAAGTTTGCGTTCAAGGAGTTTAGCAATTTTGTTAGTTTTCTATAGGAGTCTGGGTTAGCCGGCAGAATTTTAACTTGGTTATTATTTATTTTTAATTTGTAATCCTCTTTGTTGATATCTTTCTCAATGGACTTTATCATTGTTTGAATGTCGATGACATCATCGATAAAGATAGGTGGGGAAGGGGGATTTTTTTGCGTATGTTGGATTGGTAGTGTTTTAGCTGCGTCCATAGCGTCGTCTGTGGATTCTAATATCGCGAATCTATTGTAAGTAGTTACGTGGCTAGTTGACGGTTCGTTCTAATTAGTGTTTGCGTTTATTTTAATTGCTTCTAGCTTACATTTTTTTATGTTGTTCGTATCGTTTGAAAGTTGGGATATATCGTCCTTTTGCCACGGAGGAGGCAGAACGGGTCTGATCGAGATACTTGGGCCATCTTCGAGCTAGTTAAATCAATTTGAAATAGTCGGGAGGCTATGATTCGGGTCAGAGATTAGGAGCGTTGGATTTTCCACTAGTAAGTTAAGAAAACACTTGGTTTATGTCTGTTTCGATTCACTTTCACTTTCGACGGGTGGGCGACACGTGTTGTATTGTGAACTACACGTCTGCACGGTTCGACACTCAACAGCAAACTGACCTTAGAATTGAATAATTTTTTGAGCAAAGCTGCTGATCGAAAGTAGAAAAATATCTGACTTGCCATACTCTTTTAGTTTGGATAGAAGAATTGAGTGACAGGCAGTGACCGGATTGGTAATTATGGTAAAATGACAAATTAGGGCTAGTTAGAGGCCTGCGAGCTCTGAAATTGCGGGTACTCAAACTTCAGGTCAGGTTAGGTAATGATCGATTCGATTTTCAATTGGAGTTCCGGCTTTTGATTCGGCGTTGGACACTCGATTCAGAATATAATCTTTCTATCATTTTGTACTTAAACTAACAGTTAATTATAATAATAAGATAAAAGTAACCATACGTTTACTAACTAAAACATTTTTCACATTTTTAACAAATGTAAATTAAACACGAGTTTAAAAGAATTAAATACATAGGTACTTTTCAGGCCATATTGATAGCAATTTATTATGCTTTAACAGCAGTTACATCTCTATAAATGGGTATACTTTTCATTCACCAGAAATGTTGAGAAACAAATGAAATTGTCTAATAAAAGAACTTTTGTTTTTGAAGATTTCGTAATAATGCATATTTGGTTATAATTAATGATTTAATAACATCAAAGTATATTTCTTTAAAAATACAGTATATTATATATTAAATAAATTCATAAAATAAGTCGAAAGCATTTGTTTTATACTGCCTATATAAAAATGCGTAATAAAGTAGAATGTTGAAACTATGATAGTGTTGTACACTATATTTAAGAACAAACTCAAAATCAAATATTTTCCAAAAATCTTCGCTCAAGGGACAGAAGAAATTAATGCGCTAGCATGAAGTACATAAATATATATTTCTTTTACATAACTGAAAACACAGATTTTTCAATACACATGTAGTAACTTAAATTAGATGCTATACATATATGGTATGTTAAAAACTGTTTAAAAAGTTAAATTGTATCATATTTACACGACAGAGAAAGATTGTAACTTGTAATTTGGTTGACAAATTATGGAGAGCTATCAATTTAATTTGTTTATATCGATAAATTACTTTTTATACGTGAAATTCTCAGTCCTCTGCCATGTCATAACTATACAATCTTCTCTACAATCCGTGCTCATTGTCAGTAAATGAATTTGAAGTTTTTTACTAATTTTTCTTTTTTATATATACTTTACAATAGTCATATTTATCTTACCTTAATCGAGTTCACTTTATTGACAAAAAAACATCTACAATCTTTGTCACCACTTTTAAATCTCGGACCCCTATCTGTGAAATTATTTCTAAAAAAACGGGTACTAAGAAAAAAGTCACTTTGAAGTAAGTAAAAAATAATCGGATGAATTTGGTGCATCTCTTACGTTTTGTAACAAGTGACCACTTTTGATTAGATAAAATTGTGGAATCATTAACAATCACCTGCTGCAGCCAATCAGCTTTTCAGTCCCCTGGTTCGTATTATATTCTAAATTTATCGTCTTTGCTAAGGTTTATTTAATGTAACGTAAATATAACATTGGCATTCAACTTTCTGTTTAATATCAGAACTGTATAATAATTTGCTTGAGAAATTTTAACATTTAATTCCCTGATCTCAGTCCTCTGTCGTGCAATATGATAGCAGATTGAGAGAAGTGAGTATCCAGGAACCTGATTAAACTGTGTATTGATTGTATTTGTATTATATAGATATTTATAGAATGTCTTGCATTGTTTAGGTGAAATTGTAATGTAATCTTGAACGTTAGAAAACAAAGTCTACAATTTATTTATTTTAGTTCATAATAAAGGAAGCAAGATTGACAAACTAATGAGTTTGTTTACGTAAGGAATAAATATTCATTAGTTTTAAGAATTCAATGATTCTTGTATCAAAGTTTAACTGACAATTGTAAAGATTGCTAGCTAGTTCAATTATGATTAATAAGAATTGATTGTTGTTAAAATTTAATTATTTCTGTCTTCATCTTCACGTTTCGGTGACAATTATCAAGAGTGATTAGTTAATTCGTTTATAAACTAGATAATTGCAAATTACGATTGATGTACGATGTTGGATGTTTAAATTTTGTAAATAATCCTTGAGCTAACTAAAACTAATATTAAATTACCTTGTTTTTCAAGTAAAAAGTTTTAAATACAGTTGGTTATATGAGACTTTTGTCCAGATCTCAGTCCCCTCGGTACTTTCTCTGTCTCCTGCAGATGGTTTTTAAACAAATTCTGATAAAATGACATATAGTTATTCATTCGTCTGGCCGCTTTTGTAGCATGTCCTCCGCCATACCTGAAGCTTGTTAGAGTTCCTAAATTGAATAAAAAGGTATGTGGATAAAATCACTGTTAAATAATTCTCAATTCTGTAGAATGATCATAATTTGTGTACGAAGTTTTCCTGATATAAAATATTTCAGGTTTCTGTACTACATTTTATCTCTATTTTTTACGAATAGGGACAAAGAAGAAACATTATATGAACTCCATCTGTTCAAAATTTCATTAACAAATTATAACAACACTATAAAACATAAAAGAAAACATAATGACCTTAAAATTTATGTAGTAGTAAATTCAATTCTCCATCAATATCAACCTTCCATTGGTAGGAATCGGTGCTTGAAGTGAAGTATTAATAGTAAATAATTTCATTAATCATTGATGAATTCCTTCTTTTACTATACGATGTATGCAGTACGTTATCGTTTCTTCAAAACGAGCAAAAGCGAGTAAAGATGTTTAAATATGTTTATAAATTTGTAGTCTATTAAAATGTTATAATGCGAATATGAAATAATGAATTGGTTCTCCGTTCGATACAGCGTGGAAAACAAATTAGCAGGGTTTACCTTGGTGTCGTTAATGAAAACTTGAATCCATATTTTCCACGATTCACAAATTCTTACGACCTTTTTTGAAAAATTGGATTTATATTTCTTACTTTACGAGTTTCTTGCTGATTTTTCTTCATTTCATCATATTTATTTCTAAACTATTTTTCTCTAAAGTTTCATACAGTTAAACATTAAACGTCCAATAACATAGTACTTGGTGATCTCAGGCACAAAGAACCGATCCTTTGTAACATAAAATTGAGACTTGGATTGTAAAAGAAAAGAAGGCTGAGTCGTAACCCAACTATTAACTTTCTTTTATTGAACTTTATCATAAATTTAGCAATTACAAGAAGTCGATTGACACTGAATCTTTGGTTTTGGTTTGGGGATGTTGAGGGGCTCGGTGTAGGTTATGATGTGGAAAAGTGTCCGAAAGTCGGGGGTCGATGTCTTATCTCTGATGTGGACTATTTTCTTTTCTTTTTCTTTTTTTGTACGTGGAGAAATCCTCATGGGCCGGTGGCCCGATGGTGGTTGGACCGAATGACGCCCTCGTATAGTCGACGCACCGCGACTCCCGCCCCGCCGATGTTCGGCAGCAGGCCGCACAAGGCATTGACAGCCGCCGACATCTTCGGAATCAGGGAGTCGAAGTGTTCCAGGGCCGCCACTATCCTGTCCCACGGCATGGAGTTTAACGCGTTGACGATGTCCAGAGAGACCGCCAGCGCCACACCGTTCCGTGAAACCATGTCCTCCGTGAGTGCCCGCACGTGTCTGACCGCGTCAATCGTCAAGCGTCCCTTCCGGAAGCTGTACTGGCTTTCGTGCCATCCTGGCACCTGCCCCGCCATGTGTCGCTCCAGGCGGGCGGCAACCACTCTCTCGAGGAGTTTGCCGGCTTCGTCCAACGGGCATATCGGCCGATACGCCGACGCCGAAGTCGGTGGTCGGCCCTCTTTACGGAGCAAGACCAGCCTCGACGTCCGCCATGCCGGGAGGTAGAATGTCTCTCAGGCATCTGGTGTAGATGCGCCGAAGTCTAGGAGCCATGACCCCCATCACTTCCCCCCAGATCCAGCTCGGGATTCCGTCCGGGCCCGGCGTCATTCTTCTGGTCGCCTCCCACATCTCTTCCTCCGTGTCTTCCCAGTCGTCTCTCCATTCTATCGGCCGTGTTGTTTCCCGTGCCTGTTCTGCCACATTGTCCTCTTGCGAGGGGGAAAAGCGTCCCGATGACCTGCAGCAGCAGCGCAGGTTCCATCTCCGTCGTTACCAGAGAGCCCTTCGCGCGAAGATTTCGCGTCACCGTCTTGTATGACCTTCCCCATGGGTGCAACTCGACTGCTTCAACTAGTTCGGACCAGGCACGGTCCTTCGCGTTCCTGATCTCCTTCTGCAACGAGCGCCGTAGCACGCGGTGCGCTCGGTATCGCACGGAGACTTCTTCCTCGTCGCGTCGTCGCCAGCGGGGGGCCCTCAGGTACCGTCTTCGGGCCCGGACGCACGTCGCCTTCAGTTCCGCAATGTCGGGATTCTACCAGTAAACTGCTTTGCTTCGCACCGTGCCCGGTGTGGCTCGTAGGATGGATGCGTCGCAAATTGCTGTCATGGTTCGGCGAAGGTTCTCAGCCTCCTCTTACACGCCTGTTTCGATCGTCGTCGTCGAGGCCTCCCAGCTCCAAGCTGACGCTATAGCGGCCGTCCGGAGTAGATCTTCGTTCCTTTCCTTTTCCTTCCACCTTGGCGGTGGGCGCGCGCGTTCTCCTCTCGTTGGGCCGCGTCCATGGCCCGCGGTCACCATTCCAGGTCCAGGTGTGTCCTTTACCTCCATGAATATGTAGAGCTGGTTCGGGAGTGTCTCGACCCCCTCCGCCTCTCTCCAGCCTGAAATCAGCCTGAATGCATCGGGGAAGGCCCATGTGATGTCAACGACGGAGCTCCCTCTCTACGCCACGCAGGTACTAGACGAACCCCCATTCACCAACAAGAGTCCAAGTCCCGCGGCCCAGTCTGACAGAGCGCGGCCGCGCGCGTTGGTCCTAGAGTTTCCCCATTCCGTGGAGTGCGCGTTAAAGTCTCCCAGAATGAGCACTTGACGGGGAAGGCACCGCCTGACGCAGTTGCCAACCCCGTCCAGGAACTCCGCGAACACTGCTCATCCGCTGACACGTACACACTCACCACCACCATCCCTGCCCACTCGACCGCGACGTATTACCGCGCTCCCGCGGGGCTTCGTGGGCGAACGCGCCGACGTTGATGTCCGCAGCAACCATTTCGTCCGTATTTCCGACCCATTCCGGAGCATCCAGAATTCTGTATGGTTCGGCCACCACCGCTAGGGCGACCGTGCTCTCCCGAATGGTTTGGTAGAGCAGGTTCTGCGCTCGTCTTGATCTTCCCAAGTTGGTCTGAAGAATGCGCATTTTCAATCCCCTAGTTTCCTTACTTCCATGGCTTCCTCCGTGCCATGCTTCCTTGCCCTGCGGCGGCGAGCCTTTTTCGTTGCCACTTGTGGCCGTGGGTCCGCGAGTGATTCCACTTGTTCCTTTCTTCTTGGGCGGGGGGGGGCGCAGGCCGGTCCCCCCATCCTGTGTACAGATGGTGCTCCGAGCGCCTCGCAAAACATTTCGGGCTCGCGGCCTGTCCTCCTTGGAGGTGCAAGATTTGCTTATGTGCCCAATCTGCAGGCACCTGTAACATTGTAAATCCTTCCTATTCTAGACCTTCGCTATTGACCAACCTATGACGTTCTTGCCAGCCTGGGCCAGTTTCCTCACTGCACCGGTCGGGCCTCGTATCCACACGGATCCAAGGCCGTTTTGAGCTGGGCGGATCTCCCCCAGTCGGATGTTCTCCACCTTGCAGCCCCTCTCCTTCGCCAGGGTGTGCCTGATTTCCTCCTTTGTGGCCGCAATATCCATCCTGGTCATCCTTGTTTCTGCAACTCGGAGGAGTGTCGCCACGCGGACTTTGTTCGGATGCAAGGTCTGGATCAGCCGTGCTGCGAGCGCAGCGGCCTTCTCCCTCTTCTGGTCCTCGGGAACCTCCAGAAAGACTCCTCCGATCATCGTTTTGCGCATCCTCACCGCGTTGATGCCGACCTTGGCCAGGGAGACGCTGTCCTTGGCCGCGACCACCACCTCCGCGTAGGATTGGCTCGATCCATCCCTCAGCGTGATCGTTACTGCCGATGTTCGCGGTGTATGTGGAGGGGGCAGCTTATCTCCTCCTCTTCGCGCGTTCTCCGATCCTCCCCCTGGGGCTATCCTCGGGCCTACCCCCTTTTTCGTTTTATTTTTCCTTTCGACGGTCTGCCATTCCATGGCAGCCGCTTGCCCTCCCTTGGTCACTGGAGTGTTTGGAACTCCAGGCTCCACCCTTCTCGTGTTCTCGTCAGGGACGACCTCCTTTTCTTTCCTCCTTTCTATATCTTGGAAGCGTTCTTCCATCGACCGTAGCAGCGAGGATCCTAGCTCCTCCATCCTCTTCTTTGCAGTGGGGCGCGTTTCTCGCCTCGTCTCGTTCTCCGCCTCTAGCGCCGCTATGCATCCTTCCATTATCGCGAAGACGCCAGAGGCGGGGTCCATTCTTCTCACCATCTCTGTTACGCCAGCGGCAATGAACCTCGCCGGTACTTTTAGCGTTCTCCCTTGTGTGTCCTTGTAGTTGCGGGATGTCTCGGCAACCTTGGTCACCTCAGAAGCCCGACGGATCAGTTCCGCTCCTATGTCCGCCGTAGTAGATGTTCTCATCTCTTCGGCTAAATCCGTGCGGATCTCCTCTTCTTCCGTTGTTTCTTCTATCCGTAGATTCTCCGCGTTCAGTGTGGAGTGGAAGAATCCCTCCTTAGGGGGGACCGATTTCCTCATACTTCTGGTGCTGACGTGTGTCGGCTCAGCAGCCAACTCCGCTTCATCCTCTCCTCTCATTGTTTCCTCCACCTCTTTATTCTTCCCTGCGGTTGTGTCCTTTTTCCCCATTGTTCGAGCAAAATGGTCACTTACTCTGCACTTGTCACTCCACCAGTCACTGCCACTTTTAAATGGCCCGCGCGACGCGCTTTCGGCGCGCGTGCCAATATGGCTGTGTTCGTGTAGTTCCCCGAGTAGCTCGTGTCACGCGTCCCAATATGGCTACCTGACCACTATAACCTCACACTCGGTTTACTTTCGCCTGTAACGTCTTTCCAGACCGGATTCTGTTAATTTTTACACCCACTTTTTTCATAGGCATTAGCCCTTCACTCTGGTTAACTTCCTTGTCAGAATTCTCCAGTTTTCCGGAGATTTCGATCACGCTCGCGGCTTCGTCCTCTCTACGTCTGCTCCACGCGAATGCCCCAATGGAACTCCATCTCTGATGTGGACTAAGGTGCGTCGCAGCCTTGGTGTAGGTCGAGATGTCACACCTTCTTGACTTTTCCATCATTGAGGTCAACCTTCGCTTAACTACCGCTTTAAAACTTCGAACGAAACATCCGTCAGTTGCTTTTTCGTATTTTTGTCGTACCTTTTTAAAGGAACGTTTGTGTGCTTATATTTATATCGTATAACGTTAGTCTCATACTTTTATCCATAGAACATGCTAGCATCGTTTGGTGAGAAAAACTGAGATATTGTGTATGTATATATATTTGTCGAGTTCTCATTGAGGTTAGGGGCATGTAACGAATCTTCATCTGAATTAGCCATTGTTGTTATGCGATATAAGTGATATTTAATGATACGAAATATGATTATTACCGAATTTGACAAGGAACCGTGGTGATTAGATACTCGAAATGCTAATGACAATGATCTTAGGTTCAATAACGAATCCACGGTCAACAGGATGGCAAATGCGCTTTCTTCCATAGTCTAAGTCGAACTGAACTTACTGCTCCACAATTCAAGTGTAACCCAACGTAATTGTCCACAGTACAAGTAGAACTCGTCTAACTGAATCTCAGTCCAAGTGGAACTGCCCTTATATATTCCTCTCTGTACCTCTCTGTACCCCTCGGGTTAATCTTTGTTTTTAAGGAGAGCTATAGAATTACTCCGTACCTCTGTTAGGTACAGGTCCCTCCCGTGACCGTGGCTACCCTTCAGCGACCTGTTATGTCACTTCGAGGCCAAGCCCATTGTCATAATTCTCGGGCACCCGTAATCATAATCAACTATTTCTAAGTTTTATTATTTTACAAACATTCCAGAAGAAAGGCCCCGATGTCCTTTCCTCTCCGACATATTTATTATAATTCTTTAATTTACCAATAATCGACAAATTTCTAAACAATATTATTTTCAGATCGATTTATCGAGCATTTGGACGAATATCGATTGGACAGTTCTGAAAAAATCGTATATATTGAATCGACTGTTCGAATAGTTAACTTTTTCATAAGTATCAACAACATTAAAATTTTACTGACTTTTCAATGTATCGGTAATACTGTTAAGCAAAGTTTAATTAAAAATACAAAATCCATAGTGTATCCATATTGATGAGACCTGTTTTACGTCTGAAAACTCGTTTATTATTTAATAACGTGGTAACAGACCATCGGTGAGGAAACACGCCGCACTCTTGCTGTAGTCCTTTTCATCATTTTATCAGTTTCTCGCGCCAGTTACAACTTCGCCGAGGGCGTGTGATACCTAAATCGAAATATTATGCCTGGAAGGATTACAAAGATGGTGGTCCGAATTGCCGAAGAGTCATAGTAGAAGGTATTACGAGTTTCCCCAAACTTAGGATTATGTCTGTTACTAAAATTTGTTTAATATTTGTTCCGAGAGAAAAGTTATTTTTGTACAATAGGAAAAATTCTTTGGAATTTAAAGCAAGGTATTTACTTATTACCATGCTTTTCCATAAATTTATCGTGTTACATTCTACTTTATCTCAATGATACTTTAACAATATTATCCATCAATGTCGTTATGTATCAATGAATACTCGATAACTTACCGATGGCCACTAATAACATTTCTATCCGTAAGAAGGAGGAAAAGAAAAAATAAACATTTAAAGTTCCTCTGTTCCCTCTAAGTAGTCATTAATTGAATTTCAAACGCATCATGCGTCATGAGAAGTAAAGAAATGTGTCTCGACTGAAGTGCTACCGTAAGGAAAAAGAAATAGCAAGTTTTCATTCATTGAATACGACGATTCAATGTTATAAACGGAGCGACGTGATTCGAATGGCACACGAACAGGTGAAAAGGTATTAATTTCCTTCGAATCAGATAATCGTTGGCTATCCACGTTTCTCCAATACAATTCCGGCACGGCCCATTATAAATCGATCAATTACCTTGGTCGAGTCGTGCTCAACGAATTCTCCGGATGCCGTAGGAGGTTTCTCGAGTGTGCCAGAACTCGCGTCTGTCATCGGCCAGTTCACGAACATGGCCGACTGACGTGTATGTGTGGCGAATAGTGCGCCAGACGAGCGGCGCCACGAGGAATCCCCGCATACACCTGAACCAAGCCCAGACCGAGTGACCGCTTGCGTAATAGCACGTCGAACGACGGTCGACGCAGTCTGTACTATTTCTGTGGCGTTCCGCTTACGTTCCACTCCACTCGACTCCACTCGGCCTCCAACCACCAACTAACCGCACGACTCAAACAGACCATCGGTGATGAAACACGCCGCGCTCTTGCTATAGTCCCTTTCGTCATTTTATCAGTTTCTCGCGCCAGTTACGACTTCACCGGGGGCGCGTGATACCTACATCGAAATCTTATGCCTGGAAGGATTACAACGATGGTGGTCCGAATTGCCGAAGAGTCGTAGTTCTTGAGATATTAACAAAAATATGTTGGTCTTACTACGTCGCTTTCTGTGTGTGTATATATATGTCGAAGATGAAAGGACCAATCTGAATGTATTTTTCGAGATTCGTGATAGTGAGCTCGGGCTCGAGGCGACAAGCAGTCGCCGAACGTGTCCGCGGTCACGGGATGAGCGTTTTATCTAACAAAGGTATGGAGTAATTGTAGAGTTCCCCTTAAAAGAAATAGTTGTAGCGGTACTCGACAGTAAACATTCCAACGGTTTCTATCCCGTGGCTCGCCACGCGCAGACCCTACACTTCGGGTCGGATGATTAGCAGATGTCGATGCATCTTCACGGTACATGTCCAGCTAGCCCGAGGACCCGCTATAAATCTTAGGATTTAGTTAACTAAGGTCCTTCAAACGGGCAAACAGCCTTTGTCCTAACTACGGGAAGATACGGGAAATTTGCCTTTCTCACGAACGACGCTTCAACTTTTTCTCAAGGGCGACTAGCGTCCTTTTTTAACCACCAACATAGAAATTAGCCAATTAACGGCAACGTCCGTTTCCCTCACTTTCCGAGCGAAGGCTTTTCTCGACGAATCCGATGATCTCGTAACTCAACGAGTTACATAACATCTTTGCAACCGAGTTCATACTTTACGTTTTAACAAAGAGTTCGACTTAGACTTTGGAATAAAGTACATTTGTTATCCCGTGGACCGCGGATTCGTTATCGAACCTAGGACCATTGTCGTTTGTGTCTAATCACCGTGGTTATTTGTCAATTCCGTAATACCCATACTGGTATCAATGGACATTATCCCTATCGCAACAACGATGGCTAACTCAAGCGAAGACTCGTTACACGCTCCTACCCCTATATATATATATATATATATATATATATATATATATATATATATATAGTAAATATATAAATATACAAAAAATATACAAAATAAATATACAAAAAACAAACTTGGAGAATATAGTAAATATATAAATATAGTAAATATAGTAAATATAGTAATATATATATATATATATATATATAGTAAAATTTCCGTATGTAATTCTCCAAGTTTGTTTTTTAATCGCCTGATTAGTTAATAGGTTTATTTAGTGGCACATACTTTATCAGTTTCTTATTTCTTGTATCTCTTAATTAATTAAAGTGTGTCTTCCTGTTGTTCCATTTATTTTCCCTTACTAATATGTCGTATATAATCGTTCTTATTTCTTGATTTTACATTAAATATTTTACGACATATATATATATATATATATATATATATATATATATATATATATATATATACACACACACACATGTGTACGCGCACACAGACGCAGCCGACGCGATAGCCGCTTCGTTCGATGCTCGCCAGTCACTTTACACTAGCAATCAACTCATCTGTGTGTAACCGATCGCTTCACGAAGAATAATCCAAATCTAATTCAATACTATACACTACAAATAGATCGTGGAGCGGCGAGCGAAGCAGCTATCGCGTCGGTCGCGTCTGTGTACGCAGTCGTATATAGTATTAGTATATATTTGTTAATATCTTGAAAGCTATGATTTTGCGGCAATACAGACCAACACCGTTATAATCCTTCAGGTATAAGCTTCCGATTAAGGTATCGTGCGCCCTCCTACGCATTGTACCAACAATTACAGTCGTGGTCACGTTTGCTTCCACGAACTCACTTGCCTTTCATTCTCTCACTTTTCTCCTGTCGTCTTTACAGTATAAGTTATCGCTCCTGTTGAGAATGACTGCACCATTCACTCGCTCATCGATCGTTTTGAATTTTTGCACCATCGATTACCGCGATCGACGATCGATGAATGACACGTGACTCGGCGGAAGCGTCACCATATTCCTTTCTTACTTTCTTTCGGCTATACGGTTGGTCTTAGAGGAAAGATGGAATCGTTTTGTTTTATTAGGCGTATAAGGAAACTATTCAAACAATTTAAAATTGAAACAACTCCTTTCATAATATATAAATATAATAAGCTGTATACATGACAGTCTGCATAATAATCTCTGATTGGCTCTTTTAAGTAGGTACATATTTGACGCGGAGATTCTTAAATCTGTTGCGTTTGTTGATCCAAAATTACCGTTACTACCTCTAATCAAATATTAAATGTAGTCGTGCAGATGCGAGTAAATTCTGAAAATATCTGTGATAAAATTTTCTATGAAAAAAATTAATACTAGTAGAAATAGTTGTGACAATTTCACCACTTCTCACCCACAGAAAACATTATAATCTTTTCTGATCGTAAGAGTCCATGTTTTAATTTCTAGTATACGTGACAGTCAATGACAGTAAATTTGTGTCGAAATATATTCGCGCTTCGTAATAAGAAATTTATATTTTCTAGTTATCTAGATATGAAATTGATTAAAGTATTAAAATATCTAGCGAAATGAAAAAGATAATCCGAACATTATCTGTTAAAAGTTGTAACTTTTATTTATTTATTTTATTTATTGCAATAAAGTTTTGTACAAAGTAGGAATTTAATTTACTGTTATTTAATAATTATTTCGAAAATATATTTGCTATTGACCTAAAAATTTTGTCGTAATAAATAACACGGTAACCAGATGGTTATAAAATTATAGGAAATCATTTTTAACCGAATTATTTCCTTTTCTAACAAAAGTTGTTTTACGCCGCATATGAAATCTGAATAAATTTGATTTTTGTTTTATTTTTATGACAAGTTCGATTAAGAATTAATATAAGGAATTCTTTGCGATCTTCATGATTCAACCATTAAGTAAAACAGAGAAATTTGGCAAGACTAGTCCTTGCAATACATCTTCCGCATGCAGTTAATTAAGTTTCTGGCTCGCTTTAAGATGTCTAAAATTATGTCTAGTCCATTTACTATATTTCACTGTCAATTGCAAAACATTGAAAATCCCTGTATTGTAGATGATATGTCCAACACAAGTAAATTAATGTAGTCTGTTTTGTGTATAGATATTCACATAACTTGATTGTATATCATATGATGCAATATCAATACATTAATTTTATGTTACACAATTAAAATTTAATGACATATTGTAATACGTCATTGTATACGTGATATAATATAATTTAGCTCGTGTCACGGATCAATTTTTAAAGTTAATGTACATCGCTTCGGCTATTTACTGACGTAAATAAAGCAATTTTACAATGATTTTATTATTTGTATAATATCGTCTGCACCCGATTTAGAATTCACTCAATGTAACTAAAAGGAAAGGTCATGTTTTTGATAGATTGTGTTATTAGAAAAGGACATACATATAACAAAGTTAGTGATAACTTTAGTAAAACAGTTTGCAATTTACAAGAATTGAATTTGATGAAACTTACATACAATGTATTGTTTAAACTTTTTTGACAGATACACTTTCGAAAATGATGCATTGAATAAAAAGCAAATTATGCGAATAAGCTAGACGTAATTAAATAATTGGAAATAATACAAAAAGTAGTGATTATTCGGAACTTCAAAATCAATAAAATATATATCACAGTAAATTTCAACAGAGATTGTAAGAAGATTCAGAATGAAAATTTTTATTGGCATGTTTGATTTATTAATCACCAGTGAATTAATATCCGGTAAATTAATAAAAAACGACTGATCTTAAGAAAATATTAATTCAAACTATCATTTTTCCTTACAGTTTTAGTCCGTAAATATTATAAACGTAATTAACTTGCAACTTAACTTACAATTAAATGTGTTTAATACTCTTTGTTAATTATAGAGTCCAAGTCACTACTTGTTCTCTTACGCTTTAATTACTCCTTGTCTACCGTTGATCATAATTTAATTATTGCTAGGAATTATTGAAAATATGCTTGTATGTGGCATTTTATCGTACATATTTACTGTATGTATTTTACTTGGCTATTTTCTACTTAGTATGCGTTACTTAAATGAAATTCTTTTTTGTAAGATAAGTTATGCAGCTTGTGCACAGAATAAGAATAGCCATGAAAAAGCAATCAGAATGATAAATTTAAGTGTTTCTAATTTAAATTTTAAAATATATCTTCTCGATATTAGTATTACAAGTTTTTACACTAATTTTCAGGATGTTGGCATTTTGAGCGTATGCCAATTGAATGGCGCCAAGGCGAATTCTTACGTATACATAAATACTATTTGACCTCTTGCATAACTGTTAGGCAATTTGATAACATTTTCTTGGCGCATTTTAAATGGACCTTGATGATGAGTTCATGGAAAATTGAAAATTGTTAACAGTCTATTTGAATCGATAGAATATAATAAAAGTATCCAGTTAAAGAATCAATGACCTCTGTTTCGCTTTAAATTGCGAAATAGATTTATTCGGTTATTAATTAGATGTGATTCTTTGAAGCTTTAAATTATTTAAATCGTATTGTATTAAAAAATAAACGCAGTAAATAAATAAGCCTACGACAAATAGAGAAATAAATAATTCATGAATTCGTCAGAATTTTTTAGACAATAGTACGAGAGAGAAAGGAAAACCTGCGAGAGATATAATTCAAGATTAGGTACGTATATGTACAGTAGCTACTAAAAGTATTCCTGCATACTCTTATTTTCCAGCGAAGCATTTTTTAGCCGATCATATATTTCATTTTCGTAATCTGAAATTTTTGTAGTCGTATGAAAGTACTACTAAATGATACGAAATTTAATACACTTAAATCCATTTAATTAGTATATAAACGCTATAATACAAATAATGGAATTACCTTCTGTAACAACTCTACGTATTGTATATGTTACACTATTTGCAAAATTTAGCGACTCCATCGTTAGGATGCGTTTAAATATTTCATAGGTCTACGAGTAGGTTCTCCTTCCTCTTTTCATAATCTTTTTGCTTGTTAATCATGTGTCAGTTGTAACTATACGTTTGCAAAATGTTCCGTTTAGTTATAAAGATAATCCTGCAGCTGGTCACCAAACAGTTACTATTATCTTTTTGAATTAAACGGTATTATTTCGAATATCTTCGATTATTGGATAATTTATATGTATCAGATCCCAATCAGTATCTAGTCTGTCAGTAATTGATGTATCTAAAGAATTAGTAGTACATTCACTGGTGATAAATGAAACGAAGAAGAAATGCGGAATGTAATAAATTCAGTTCAATCTATGTTTATTATCTTTTATTTCCTACGCTTTATCGAACAAAAAGCTACTCCATTGTTATTTAGTATCTTTCTTATAATTTTGTATTCATGCGTATAAACATTGTTTAGCATTATTTTGCAACCTGATATTAACATTAATCTATTACTACTAGTGTTAGTATTATAATACTATTGCTAATATATTTATAATTATATTAATAGTATTGCTCCAATTGTAATTTTTTATACTATATAATTAAATACTAATAATATCTGAATTATGTAACACTCAAATTAATTATTAATTATTTAATAAAATATTTGAAAACTGATTCTTTGCATATTATATCGTCTTTTATTATGTGATTGTCAGTGTGGACTACTATTTAATTTATTTGAATAAGCAAGTTTAAGGTTTTTTCTTCGAATTATATCATTATTTAGCCACCAACTGGAATAATTTTTTATTTTATTTGATATTCTGTACACGAATAAATGTTTCTTCGAAAAATATCTCGCACAATTTCTAATGTTGCCGTATCAGTCGTCATTTACGTCTTCATAGTGTTTCACGTGCGCAAGATCCGACATGTGTTGTTCGAAATAATTCAAATTAAGATAAGTTTGAGAATGTTGTTATGTTATGAAATAATTTGACAAAATATTGTCAAATATCTACGATTCTGACTCGAACCAAACGCAATAATGTACAGGATGCGGCTGAGTAATATGTACAAGCGAGCAGGAGGTGTTTGCTTAAAAATTAAAAAGAAGATTGAAAAGATAAGAAGAAAATATAGAATACAATTTTTTCGTTCGCGGCTTAGTTTTCCGGAAAGTCGACTTTCGAAATTTGTTTTCTATATTTGAATTTGGCTAGTTACCGACTAGGCACGAGTGAACAGTCAGAAACAGGTTATTCCACGTGCGAAAATAACTGAAAAATGTGGAATAAAATTATCTTGTGGAATAAATCTTCAAATTTATTTTTTTCGAAAACAAAGCGACTTATGAAAAAATGTTATTTTACATTTTCGACTTATGTTCATGAATATCTGATAAATTTTCAAATTCGATTTTCTCGAAAATGAATAAGTAACTTACATCTTCTTCTTATTTTCTCATAAGGAATCACTTTGTGCCTGTTTGTTCATGTTGTTCGGCCGCACTTCATATAAGAAAGTTTAAAGTGGAATTACTTTTTACCCAAATCTAATCTAAACCTACATTGCTTTGTATTAAATAACGTTACATAGTATTAAACTAAAAATAGTATTAAAAATATATTTTCGTGTGTAACTTGAGAATTAAGATCGAGCGACGGTTACATGCATAGAGAAAAATTACTCAATACATATACTGTTGTTGGCAATATATTTCAAACTCAGTAATATTGCTGATAATAATAATTATCTAGGTTTCTTCATTTTGACGTGGTTGGTAACACTGTATGGTATTAAAATCTCAAATACAGACTTTGTCAATTACAGATAAACGGAGCCCCATGCGCGATAGAGTAATTCAGGTGAAAAATATCAGAAAAGTTTGGAAGAAAGTTATCTCGTGGATTGGAGGCGCTTAATACGGCACACTCCTATTACGTTGCTAATGAGCGTTTATGTAGATTCAGTCTCGTGGGATTCGGAAGATCCTTGCGCTGGCGTGTAATATAAGGATGAATAAATAACTGTCGAGTGCAGTTGGGTTTCCGAAGCGAAACGCATGGGCACGCCTCTCCGCCTTCGTGACAACGCTCACGCGTGCATGCCTCACTACGAGCGAAAGTCTTGTGCAAGAGAATTCAGGATGAAGTCGCGGTTACGACTTCCATGACAATTTTTTCACGCGTGACCACAGCCTTTTGACATTTTCAAATCTGATTCGTTGCATGCATGAGCCTTACCTCTTAGACTTTCGTTAAAGTTACATAAAAAAGCTAACAAAGTCACGTCTATGAATTCTTTCCGTGCTTGGAACATAAAGTGTGAGTGATCACTTTAAAATCTGCAGTGCTTGTGCCTCAAAAAGTGTACTTAGAATGATAATTAATGAAACAAAATTTAATTAATAACAGTTCTTTAGCAAATTTCATATTGATTAAATGAAATAATTAAGTAGCTATGTGATTCTTGGAACATTTCAAAAGATGAAGTACGCAAATATGTAGGACAGCGTAAAATTATTAGGTTATTATTATCATAAATGATAATTGTTATACATAAATCATAATCACATAATGCTGTTATCATTGCATTGTAATCATTGTTTTAAAATTTAAATTATATTAAGCATTTTTAACATACTGAAAATGGTAAACAAAATAATACCATTAAATTTTTTGCTTATCTATTAGTAAAAATTATATATTAGTATTATTAGTGATACTATTTTTTTGTTTATCTTACATAGGCATTTACTTGCTCTGACTAACTTGAGTGCATATTTCACACTCTTTCTCTTTTCCCTCCTTTCTATTTCATTTTCTTCTTTCCTCTCTACTTCGACGCACAGCTCCCAAGTACAGTATTTGATAAAAGCAATTCTTAGAAAAAAGAGAAGATGTGTTAATAATTTTTTAAAGAACTTGTGACACAGTTAACGTGGAATACTAAGAGAAAAAACTGAAAGATTGTTTCTATTGTTAAAATAAAAACACCATTATAGTTAAATTATAATTAAAGTCACGCTATTTTTATTTCTTAAACAACAGTTTAACATGAATGTAAATTATTTACGTGATGAAGATGAAAGATTTTATTTTGTTACGTAATCGAGTAATTTTGAAACTTTTTTAGAACGAACATCGTCAGTGACTGCAAACATCTGTTCGATTAAAAGAACAGTGCGATACTAGCAGAGTAGGACAAATGACAAAAATAGTTTTACAATTGTTTTTATTGAAACACTTTATTAACGTATCTCAAGTATCTCGTTTGCCAAAAAGGTTCTACTGACTACATTACATAATGCGATCTACTATATCCTAATTGTCATTTATTTTATAAATATTGTCTCATAACGATAAAACGATCTTATTCTGCGATATGCTCAATAATAAGTCTGTTTAGTAATTAATGAGCCTTTTCTCTTAAAAGTGGTGCAAATCCATGACCCTTTGTTTTGAGATATTGAAGCATCTGCGTTGCCATCGATTGAAAAATCCTCATAAGATTTATTTGGTAAATAGTTTTTTTTTTTAGAATTAACTAGAGCAATATCTTTCTTCAAGGTCACGAATGTACTTGCACCATTTTCAAGATTATAAATTGTACAATTTATTAAATTTTAATTATCCAAAACTTATGTTTTATGTTTTAATGCACTCTTGTTTCTAAATACAATAGACAAAACAAAATACTGTTATTTCGTTTCAATATAATTTATTTATTTACTGTAACAGTATGGTTGCGGATTAAAATGTTAGGTACGTTCTACATATCTTTCACTTCGGCTCGTTATAAGACGTGTAAGGCAATAACTGCATCATATCTTTATATTGTATCTTTATATTGTATTTAATTATTGTAATTTGTTATTAATGTAATTCTTTTCCAGACGCGTCGAGCGAATAGGGCGATTTTATCGAAATTTATTGCAGAGTTTAGATCCGCATTAAACTGTGAAATAAATAAACTAAGCTTTGCCAATATAAAACAAAGCGTTTACTGCGTTAGAACTGTTACTGAGTTATTTGAAATAACTGTCAAGATCTTCACATTTTCTTCAATCTCAGACTTGCGCTTCGACAATATGATATAAATGTAGGAACATTATTAATTTAATAATGCTTTGAGTAATAATAATTTACGAGTATATTACTGAATCCAATATTATGCGAGATAGAGAGGATAGAATTAAATTCGCTATCATTTGTTTTTCATGATTGGTGCCTCGACTGTTTGGACAGATTACAGGAAATGGACTTGCACCACTTTCAAAATAAACGATCCATTTAATCGGTACATTTACAGCGTAAATAACATTTAAGTAGAATAACATCCTGCGCGTGAAATAAAAATGGCAAAAATATTAATTTTCGATAAAATCCAAATTACTTCGCCATTACTGTTAACATGTTGATGACTAAAACAACGAGTCACAAAAGATACAACTTACTAAATATACTTTTATTTAGAATTATTTCAGAATATTTAGATAATTGGTGATTAGATATCGGTAATAAATTTGAAATATTTGTGTCAAGTGTTATAACCAGAAAACATTACTGTTACCTTATAAGAGTTAATATTTTTAATTAAGAAAATTTCGGTTACGAATAATCATTATCAATGACGGAATTCTAATTCTGGTTACCAGTAACCAATATAAATGACCGAAATTTTTTTAATTATCAGTAACTTTTATCGACGATCCGATTTTTATTTTGATTGCCGATAACCATTATTGACGACAAAAATATTTTCTGCCTACATTCGACTATTGTCTCTTCTTATTATCGTTACTGACGATTAGTACATATTCACTGACAATATAAAAAATAAATTATAAAACTTATAAAAATCTTATTAAGCAAAAAGAAAAAACAGTATGAAAATACATGAAACAAAGTGTAGGATGAAAGATATTATAATACTATATTTTTATTAACATTTGCATTAATGTACTAATTATCAGTAACGTTAATAACAATAGACACTGGTCGAAAGTGGCCAGAAAAAGATTCGGCCCATCGGTAGTGGTTATTGGTACCGGTTACCATTGATAATTGATAATTAATAACGGTTACTAGTAGTCAAAAAATTAACATTTTTTAATCATTTAATTTTTTCAAAAATTTCTCCGATACTTATTGATAACTGGCTTACATTTGAGTAAAAATGAAGTTTTATTCGTTGATTTTCTTCCAAAAAACGTTTAAGACAACTGTTATTTTGAATTTCTGGTTATAACACGAACCTCGGAGAATGCCATTATGCTATTTTATGCCACGATCAAGAACAATCGCTACATTCAGGAAATAGAATTTTAGCGCTTCGCTCATCTGTGTGCCAGCACTCAGATGCTGTCATAAAACGCGGAGTTTCCATACAACGACCAACCTAACGGCTCCCGCGCATTCCGAGATCGCGCATTCTCTGAAATATTTCACAAGGGTTGTCCACACGATCACTTCGGCCTGCATCCTATTCTACTTCCAAGAACACAATACGCTGAAAGCGTAACGAAAGCGGGGACACGAGGTCTCCTCTTCTTCAGGTCTTTAACCTTTTCATTTCTAACGCCGACTATAATCGATATCCATAGGAGGACCTGCGGATACAAATATCGACTATAGTTGGCATCCACATAGTGAGCCAAAGTCGACGCTCAGTAATTGGTATTAATTGCGTGGCGGCTGTAATAACCGTGTTGATACTGCGTTTGATAATCAATGAAACGGTTATTATTATAAACGCAGTTATTCCAAGCAACGATGAACTGGTTTTCGTAAAAATTACTTAAATATTGCTGTTTAAGCTAGAGACGATAACCTTTTTACGTGTTTGGAAGAAACTTTCTTATCTGATCTGTATCGTAGAAAGTAGACAGTCTGCAGATCAAACAATTTTCCCGAATGTTTTATTATTTTCGACCTCCCTGCGAACGAAAAATTCTTGCACGATTAACCCTTTCGCTACGGCGGTTCGGACAGTTTAACTTGGAAGAAAAGGGACTTTTCTTTAAAACAATATACTCATAATTTCTGCATAAAAGATATAAATATTTAATAATATTTAATAATATTTAATGGATATAAAGATTAACGATTGAAAATAGTGAAAGAATAATATATAGTGATTAATAATTTAATATTTAAATTTTGAAACATGGAAACACGCACAACCCAACATCACATTCTTCATAAAGTAAAGTAGCTTCATAAAGTGAAGGAAAACGTCTTCCGTTGAGTCTTGATGAGTGATTATTTTCAGGTGTAATAGGATGAATTCTTTAAAATTTGATCTATTATTTTCAGTTGAAATTTCACAATTGATATTGTTTTGTTGGTCTTCAATTTATATAGCCAATATGAATTCCATAAGCACATATCAATAATATGGAACAAGCATGTTTTGTACCATTCTGTTGTTTCGCGGGTAGAATTTATAGTGCCGATAACCATGTCGGCCCTGTCTACACCACCCATCAATTTATTATAGTCGTGTACGCAAGATAGTTTCTGTAAAATTTCTTGTGTACTATAGTGTTTTGGCATATCCACAAATTTCTCTGTATGTATTGTTGAAATCATGAAAACCTCCTTTTATCACGCATTTTATGGCTAACATATTGGCACACGAGCGAAAGTACGCTTCTCCTTTTTGTAATTTTTCGTTCACTTTTGGCATTCCTTTTCTTCTCTTTTTTACGGTGCCACACGCATTTGTACAATTTTTATGTAATGTATCAAATAACGCGGGGCTCGTGTACCAATTGTCGACGTAAACGGTGTGGCCTCTACCTAAATATGGTTCTAGGAGAGACATTATATTTCCTGATTTACCACAGTCTTTATGTTCGGGCCCTATAGTAGTACCAGCCCCCCCTATAAATAATAAAGTCTCGAATGTAACTCGCACTTACAGTCGCAAAGAATAAACAATTTTATCGCATTGTATGTGGATGCCGAATATATCCGGCGTTAGGAGCGAAAGGATTAAGAGCGTCTCTCAAGGGACCACAGATGTAACTAGGATTTATCCGAAATGCGATGAGAAAATTGAAAAGAACGAGTGCAAGGATGAAAAAGTGACAGTGGCCAAGTTTATGCATGCGTTACGCTTAATTTTCATCTTCTCCAAATTCCGGTCCAGCTACAGACTCATCATTCATTGTCGACATGATAATTCTTCAGAAATTCTGCTGAAAAACCAATTGAAATTTGGAATCGAGCAAATCTGAAGCACCACCGGATTATTGTTACGTAAAAATAATAACCAACGACGATCTTGTGACATTTTGCATGTGGTCGATTCCAAATTTCAGCTGATTTACCAGCAGAATTTCTAAGGAATTATTTCGTGGATAGATGAGTATGATAAGAAGATGATTAAGCGCAACGCATGTTTCTTCAACTTTTCCACCACATTTAGGATAAACGTTAATAATATTTTCGGGTCCTTGTAAGATGCTCTTAAATATTCTGCGAGAATTTTTCGCTCTCAATGAGCTCCAAAACTGGTGGTTTTTTAACACCCGCCTTTGTTGAAAAATTGTGTTTGCTCTTTCCGCCAGTGACCTCACAAAGCCCAGCTGTGGGCCTTTTCGCATACTTCTTAGGTGCAATTCATTTTGTACTCGCTATGCTTTAGTAGACAAATTTTTCTTTACACTTTTTAGTATGATTACAAGCTATAATTCAATAAGTAATAAATACACTGCTGATTTTCACGTATTTATAGGAAATTTGAAGGTGGAAAATTGCGCAAAACACACGTAACATAAAATAAAATATATAAATTATACAAAGTAAAGCGCTTTTTATAACATTTGGTAGGCAAAGCATGTTTTTCTACCTTTTTATCTACATACTCGAAAGTATGAATTTGCATAAAAATCCGCAGTCTAGTAACGCGTTAAATTACTGCGCATTCCTTTCAAATATTTCATTGCATACCTATTAGTCAGTAGTTGAAGAAGAACCTCCTGGTTGGACCAAGTCGGTCAGGGCTATTTCTGGATTCTGTCAACAGTATTTATATATATATATATATATATATGTAGTATCGGAAAAGGGGGATATAGGCTTACTCTATATATTTAGATTACAGTCTAAGGAATAAACTAAGAGTCTTAAGAGTGCTGAGAGAATATGCTTTGGTGACGTAAAAACTAAATGAGCGAAGGAGTGGGAGAAGAGTGCGAGGGTTGAGGGTCAGCATTTTTTGACCCGCGAAGCAGAAGCTGTGAGATATTGTAGTCAGTTTTTGTACTGGATATCGCTTGTTAAAATAGAATTAAACTTCATTTAAATACAACATCCTTCCTTGTCCTTACTCTAGAAGAACCACACATCCAAAGATACTACATATATATATATACAGCTGGTCGACAACAAGTAGGATGGAGTAATGAAAGAGCAGCTAAAAAGGAAAAGAGAGGCTGGAACCTCGAGGTAGCTTGTTGTTCGAGAACGAGCAGTACGACTCTTGTTCGATGATTTAAGAATCAACTTGGACCCTCCTCGACCCCGATCTCCGTGGAATCCCCGGTTTCTGACCTTACCTCCAACTTCAGGAAAAAAGAGGAAATTCAATCCGCGATTCAAGATCTTTCTCAAGTTCTTTCGATACTAGGCAATGTTCGTCTCAGCTTCATATTGACATCTCGAGCCTGCATTTAATGCTAAACCATTGTCATTTACTGGTTACGTTCGTGTTAACTGGTAAATTATTTACGATTGTCTGCAATTTATTGCGTATCTGATGTACATGCTGTGTTTAACAATATCCCAAGGATTGTCGTTTATTATTTCTCTACAAATTATGGACGCGAAACGTATAAATAAAAGTAAGACAAAATTATTAATGTAAACAAATTTAGTGATGTCCGCAATGACTTAATTGCCAACCCAATAGTATAGGAGAATTGTTTACAGACAGATGGAATATATAGGAAGATGATAGTCAATTTTGGCAATACCATCTATGGACAAAATCCGCAATCACTTAGTTGCCAACCCAATATTACTGTTAAAAAGAAATCGATTTTATAAATTATAAATATTATAAAATGTTATATAAAATGTTGTATAAAAATATTACATGCGTACCTGATATCTTTCTTTATAAACTGATTTTGTCGAAAAAGTGTTTGTTAACAGATTATTCCACATAAGGATGGTCTTTATTCTCTAATTGCCGACATCTTCTGGTCTCGATTTCATAAATTGTGATACCTGGTGAGAAAAGGATTTAAAGTGATTGGTCAATTGCTTTTGAACATAATCGTGTTGTGCTATTTTCGAAATATGAAGAAACAAAAGCACAATGTTTCAGATTAATAGTATGATAGTAATATCTATGTATTACTTCCAAAAATATATACAAATCTCTGACTTTTGTTTAATATTAAAGGCTTAGCACTATTACACGAGTTGGGTTCCACAGATGCGATATTCAGTCTGAAGTTGAGCAAAAAGTAATCTAATTGATGATTAGCGATTACAGCTAACGTGAAATCATGTTCGTGATCGATGATTACGATTCCCAAGTAATCAACTAATCTTGATTATCATTAAATGTGATCAATAAGCATAATTAATTGATGAAAACATATATTAATTAACACAATAGTCATTAATTACGAAATGATTATGTCTATGATCATGACTGACTCAGAAATTGTACATTATGGTAATTATAATGATACTGTGCGGTTTTTAGAAAATCTGCATCCACTGAATAATTCAGCGAAAGAATACATAATTTACATAGTAAATAAGTATTGAATTACGATCCTGGTGCGGGAATAGGAGTACAGTTCGCTTTTAAATATGCCTCTCGTTTCAATACCATCGTTGTATAAGAATAATCTTCCCACGGATGCTACCGATGGCAACGACGTGTTATATAAAAAAAAATTTCTTAACGATGAATACCGATCCAGAAGGATTAAATCGTGTCGTTCTTCACATCAGAAATATTCGCAAGAAACTTGCAGCTCTGCCTTAGATGGTATAGACCAAAGACAAAGTGTCTTTGTTATTTTGGAGATTAAGTTTAAAGAGTTCAAGTCACCTGCTGTTGCAGCTTTCTCAACTTTTTGCACAGAAAAGTTTAAACGTTTCTATTTATTCGCTTCTGCAAGTGCCTTACAATAAATCCATTCAAGATCTATTATCGCGTTAAGTTTTCATGTTGAGGAAAAAAGACATGAAAAAGTACGTATTATCCGTCATAGTCATAGTCATAGCACAAGGTCTCCTACACTTTGAATGTTTCTCTGCATATCGCAGATGTTGATTGTTTAATTCTGTTTGATTTTTCGTGTTTAAAGCTCTGTAAAGTTCACTACTTTTTCCTCTTACTGTAGCAATTTATTGTAACGAGTCGAACAAACTGTTCCACTTGGTTTGCCCAGGTCCATTCAAAGCCTGACCCGATATTCCGAATGATTTCTGCGGTATTTCGTCGACCCGTCATTTTCCACAAATAATTGCGTTTCTCTATAATTCTACCATGTACAGCTGCTAATTGTGTCGATTGTCGTAAACTTCCGTTGTCATTGACTATAACACATAAATTCGATGTATGTGAACAGCAACGTAAGTGCAATAAGACGGTATCATCCGATGACTCGATATTGCTGTGTGATATACAACTGTCGCTAGCAAAATCCGCCCCATTAAACGTCCGTCTGCAATCGTTCATACACTTTTCTTTTATTCCAAAGATTTGAAAGGCTTTAGCAAAATTGCTTGCGCTATCCGTAGTCGCAGCAACAATTTTTTCTTCAGCGATATTATACTCTCTCTATATATATGTCTATGTAATAACATAAATCCTTAGGGCAAATCAGACGATCGATTCTGGAAAATCGAGTTTATTTCGAGAATAATTGAATTAAATACAATAACAGTTAATAACAAATGTACTACAAATTTTAGCTGAAAAATCGAGAATCGATTTTCAAAGCCCTAAATTACCGTTCTTCTCTCGTGATCTATTCTATTCAGCAAATGACTGTCGGTAAAAGAAAACAAAAGTAAAAAATGTCGGTTGGCGGGAGTTGAATTCTATAGAATTTACATTTATATAACTATACATAAACAGACTGCTCCAAGAAATATATATATATTTTTTTTTCTTTTTTTGCAGCCGTCTGTCTAATCTCCACAAAGTCTTTAACGTACCTATGGCAACGGATTCTCTTTTTAGATTATGACCTATCCAATGTGCGGTCATCCAAAAGAAATTTCTCTTTTTACTTGGTCATATATCAACGTTTGCGCGTGAAAATTGCACGTTTCGTATATCATTTTCTATCTTTTTTTCTTTCTTCATTACTTACGTGCCCAATTTCAAGTGGTCAACTAAGGGGACAGAGATTTAAAATATGCAATCTACATGATATGTTGAAATTATTGGGTATGGTGAAAAAGAAGGGATCTTCTACGCATCCTAAAGGAATCATTAAATGGACAAAGTATAATATTTTACAATGTTATTTTCAAATTGTTCTTGCGTCAAATTGTGAAGCCCTTGTTTCTGAGCGGTCTCGTTCTACGAAAGTTTTATGCCTTTTGTATTATTAGTATGTTTCTTTCCCATGTTTCCGTTTAAAATGCGTAAGAAAATTAGACGATGAATTCCCAAAGCCATTTATTGAAACATTCTTCGGTTTAGCAATTGCACATAAATCAACGACTTTACCACAATTCGTTTCACTTTTCTCTGACAAATATTAAAAACATTTACCTTCCATGATTGTTGGAAGTTTAATGAAGATATGTTATTTGATAATGAATGTGTCGAATTGACAAATTCGTGACATTATTCCCCATAGCACTCTACCATTGTTATGTCAAAAATATATCAGGAAACAATACAATTCAGTAAATCAATGATAGCGTGAGTTACAGAAAAAGCGCTAATTAATAAGATGAATTATACTGACTAAATGAGTAACACACTATTCTGTGTACTATTTCAGTGCGACGCCCTACTTCAACTGGTAAACTGATATGCAATAGAAGAAAAATCACGATTGTATGTTTTTTTTTGTTTTAATTGAAGATATCAACGATAATATTTGTATCGGTTTACTCGCTTAACAATGGGTGATACTAAGAAGCGATAATAAAAAAAGGATAGCGTTAATGCTAGTGAAAAGCAAATTAACCATTCATTCAGCGATTACAAATTACGGATTAATGATTGCAGGATTAATCATAATGACTTATTCAAGGACGATTGATTGATTAATGGTTATGATTACCATGTGTTACGTCGGGCGACTTTTTACCTGGACCAGGTCACTCACCGCGGGAGAAATAGCAACCAGATGCACGGTCTCTCAATAGCCTCAAGGATCTATCATAAACCTTGGCCTATACACCCCTAAGATCCTTCAGACCAAAAACAATCACTTGCCAATTCTAACTTCATTTGCCGTCTGTCTAACACGTGTTGACCACCTGAAATGGCCTTTTTATTGTCACCAATGAAACCTATTCCCTTACTACCAACGAAAACTTGCCTTTAACAGATCGGCTTTTTTCGTTTCCTTGGACACACCCATCGCTAGGTTTCCTCCTTAGCATCATATTCGCGGAAAATCAGTCTAACACCGGTGTTCGAAGAGTCGTCTTGTATTCTTACCTCGCTTATTCTGCCTTGTCAAGACTGTAGTTGAGTTGTTTGAATAAATCACATTTACACGTGTGAATCCAGTCTACAATCAATTAACCACCTCTATTATCATAAAAGAAATAGGGGATCGATCAGTTCGTGGCGTCGGTTACCTAATCGTAACGAGAATTTACGACTCTCGTTGACGCGATATCTTTGTACGCGTCTCTCCGCGAACTATCGAGACACCATGATTACTTTTAATAATTGACTTTAATAATTTCAATCGATTATTATTAATTAGAAAAGTAATCACAAAATAACCAATTGCTAGCTTTAGTGTATAGATGCCCTGGGACATCCCAGCTGAGCGTCCAGCGGTCCAGTGGGGTTTTAGTCGGTATAGTCCGACACCCCGCCGTTTTCAAGATCGGGCTGGGGGTGTCCATGAGGATTTCCCCAGGTATAAAAAAAAGAAAAACAGAAAGCTTTGGTGTATAGATAGGGATCGCCATCCTTACAGAATTTTACGTATGAAGGCTCTTCTGTTACAACAAAGAAAGCTTTTATCTATTAAACAGTAAATACAAGCGTCTGCTTTTTATTCCTATTGTTCGTTCACATTTCGTTTGTTGAGATTTCGAGGTGTGAACGTACGAGGTGTACCGCGTAACACGACTAGTAACTTTTCTGCCATTTGCGGCCATGTAGCAAAAATGTTTTGGATCGTATTTTAATGGTATCAAACGTACTACGAGTGACGATAAAAAATTCCGAAAATACTTTGTTTTCATAGCGAAACTAACCTCGTCTTAGGTAACATGAATTGGTCCATATGTTGCTTTTTTAGAGATTTTGGAAGGAGAGAAAACGAAAGTTATGATAAAATATATTCGCAGATGCGTAACGAAAGTCAAATTATAGGCTCTAAATTCTACAATGATGGACAAGATATGCGCGTACTGTTTTAGAATCTACGAAAAATAAAGCTGGATGTTCGAGCAAATGTCGCGACAATAAGAGAATAAGAGAAGCGAAAGGTTCTTTCAGACAAAGCAAATGTTGCAATGATGTTGCAAAATTATTAGCATTTTATCAATATTCGTGACAATTACAACGATTTGAGAAACACCGAAGTAAACTACAAAGCAGAAGAGAAAAAGAATTTGTTGACTCATTAAGTGACCTGTCTAATGTCGTTCAAAACGATATATTAATTATAGAATTGAAGAAGGAAACTATTTTTTTTTAAATCGAAGACAAAATTCAGTCAATGATTGGGACATATAGAGATTTAATCGAAATTTGTTCCCGAAAGTGCATTTGTAAGGAAAGTAAATGAGAAATGAATAAATTAATGCAAACATTTTGGTTAGATGATAGTACTTACTCTATTTTTACTTAGTTATACGGTCGGATCGTTTGGATCCAATTGAAACTTTTTAGGAGGAAATAAAAAGCTGTACAATTACTCAAGAAGTAAAAAGAAAACAATAAATAATACAATAATGTTAAAAAGAATATAGAAAATTATTAAAGTTAAGAGAAAACTAATTGACCGTTAGAAGCAAGGAAAATAAAAGTAACTCTAAGAATGATGATATTAATTATCGGAACGCCTGTTATTAACATTTTCATTATTATGTGCATAATCAGCGATTATCGAAATATTCTGTTTAACAAAGCATAGGTAGGTAGAACTGCAATGTCATTAAAATCAATAAATTGTGAGATGTTTCAGATTTTTATATGGAGTATCTCACTTTTTAATTAGAAATGTCTCTCGAATTGTTAATTGTTTTAATATTATATTCGTTATAATATCATATCTTGATACTATATTTAAAAAATCAAACATGTCATTTGCGAATTTTCCTACATAAAATAAAAAGAACTAATCACGTAAAATGATGTCTTCCTTGAAAGCATTCAACTTTTATCTGAAACTCTTTTCGCTAAAATCATTACCTACACAGTAATCGAAGTCGTTCGGGTTATGTGCTTCACCCTGTGTATAGGGCTATGGTGGAGAGTTAAAACCTATGTAGATAAAGAATCGATTACGTGAAAGCGATGCACGTTAAATCAAGTTGATAGCGGAAGCGAAAGGTAGCCGTATCGTGAACTAAAATGGTAAAGTTGTCCCAACTAGAATTCGGTCGAGGGTGCGACGAGGTGAACACCAAATGACCCTGGTCCTCCTCTTCGCCAGCTTTCTTTTTCCTTCTCCAACTGTCGCGGTGAAATTCGAAGCCGAAACGTCCTTGTTTACCTCGCTCCAACCAGTCCCACCTCCTCAGTGTCCTCGATCGATCATATTATCGGATTTTATTATCATGCGATCGAGTCCAGCGAAAATGGGTGACGGTTATTGCGTGTGCGAAAATAGCGATTAAAAACCAAATCATGCAATAGCGATATCAAATTTCGTTCTATATAATAATATACGAATATCATGTTTAGAAAAAAGTAGCTTTTATGTTTACCATATAACAATTTTTGCGTCGAGAACAAATGTTTCCAAAGCGCAGTACAATTCTGATTATGCCAAGGACGCCGATTAATGAAACGATCAATTACCGAACCATCAATTTTAATAGAAAATTTGGAGATGGTCCCTTGTTAGAAAGATTGAAACAGAAGAATAGAGATTGACAGAAATTGTTACACTTTTGTTCGAAAGCTTTTGTTTTTCTTTAATATTAATTAGTAAGATTAAAATATTTATTTCAAAGGATATTTAACATAGTATTAAAACGAGTTGATGAAATAAAGGGAAAAAGATATAAAATAGAGGTAAAAGTAAGAAATTTAATGTTTGAATGAAAAAGTAATTTAGTAGGGTAGATGAGAGTTGAAAGTAACAATTTGGCTCTGGGATATGACGTGTATATACGTAACGCTTTAGTTTCGCGATAAGCAATTTAAAAATTATTAAATCAAATGATACTTTTTAAAAGTGTATACAACGATTATCAATTAAACAAGACTGTTACATATACCTATACAGTACATTGTGTATTTAGTACGTTTTTTTGTAACGTTACATGTTAAGGAAAGGAGAAAATAAATTCGGAATATATTTTCTACGAATATTTATTATTCTATTCTGACAGTGATAGATTAGTAGCTCGAGACTGAAACAAAATGTATAACAAGCGAGAATGAAACAATTATATTTGAAAAACTGACTACCAGATATTCAGACAGTTAGATACCTTCATAACGAATTGTACTTTCATTTGTCAGCTTTAACAGATATGTAGCTTTAATTTTTATGATACTAGAAATAGCTTTCTATTAAAACATCGAGTACTATGCTCGATCTATCGCTGATTGTATTATCAAAGATAATTTAATTAGCACCACTTAAATATCAATTAATTTGCATAATAAAATCTCTGAGAGAAAACGCGAATAAAATCGTATATTTAAGATTCTAGGTTCGTAACCTTTCAATCTGTTGTAAAACAAATTGCATGATCAATATTATATTTATTAGTACTGTCATAATGAACTTTAAGTATCTAATAGAAATAGAATTCAAATATAGTACGAAAGTATCGAGTATTGATATTTAACTATAGGAAGGGTAAAATCGTGTACATCATACGATATTGCGCTCGTATAAACTAACAGTCATAATAAATAACTAAATAGTAACTAAATAGTCATAAAAACAGGGATTACCAACAGATGTAGCCTTCTCATGCTAATCTACGGGAGCATTTCTTCTTAAATTCATCTACTTTGTTTAGCTGTTACTATAAAATAATTAAGCAGTAAGTTGTGAATAGTGAAATTTGAGAAATAATTTTTTTCGAATTACCATTCAGGCTTTAGATACGCTTCTTTCTGATTTGCATCTAAATCGTATAAAACCTTTTCATTGAGGCTTACAATTGCGAGGATCAACACGTATGTTTCTTAATTTACCATGTTCCTCTTTTAACTCTTACAAGTAACTTTTACATATTTTTGTACTTTGTATGAATGGAAAATTACAATCGAGTCTCGTGCATTAGCCCTCGGACAGTGAAGTATTTGACCTTTGAACACGGTAAAAGACATTTTTTAACCGATATAATACCTTTATTATATTAAGTATATCGTATACTAACTATACTACTTAAAACGAAACCACAAGACATAAGTACACATAAGTACACAAAATCGTTTCTGTAAAGAAAAAGCCCGGAAAATCTCTTCTCACCACTCTAACTACTCCAATAACAGCTAATAACAACTAATGCTAATAACACTTTTTGTTGAGATAAAGCCTACACCACCCTCGAAACATTGTAACATGCTCGTACCCGGAAAGCGTATCCTTAAGATAATTGACATTATTATGGGAAACTACCTTTTGAGGACTAAACAGGAAAGTACCTTGGCGTGCAATTGGATAATAACAGAAAATTTTCACTATATCCAGAAAAGGTCTGCGGCAAGGCTGACACCCTAATGGGAGCGATTAGGAAATTATCGCCGAATGCGAAAGGGTCCACCGACTCCGTTAGAAAACTCTATTTTGTTGAGTTTGGAAGTCGGTGGTGCTTTATGCTACACCGGAACGGGCCAAAGCCCTAGCTATAAAGAAAAATAAGAATATTTTGAAGAGGGTGCAAAGGACTAATTCGAACATCTACCGCTTACAGAACAGTTTCCCACGCAGCACTGTATGTACTTACGGGCACAATGCCGATACACTTAAAAGCAGAGCTGCGTGCGGAAAATTACGAGATACGAAGGACGGAACACCATGACCGTTATGATACCTTCTCGAGAACAGGAGGCACGATGAGTGTGTCAACAGAGAGGATTACGAGAATAGAGCAATGGATGGAGGAAAGATGGAGGGAAGAGTGTGGCTCTATTACAGAGAGGATAATTGAACCAGGAGGCTGACTGTCGACTTCTGCATTTTTAAAAATAATAAAAGGAACATCGATCGTTATGCCATGCAGATGTTGAGTGGACATGGTATATTCAACGAATATCGGAAAACGATTAGGAAAGAGACCCACGCAAGATGCTGGGATTGTGATGTCGAAGGTGACGATGCAGAGTATGCGTTGTTCAATTGCCACAGGTGGATCAACGAAAGATTATTATTGGAAAATTACGTAGGCGAAATACTGACAACCAACAATATTATATTATTTGTCAGTAACGAAGAATATTGGTCGAGATTCCAAGGGCTATGTCAGAGAATTGTGATAACCAGACAAGCCCAGGAGAAGAACATCGAAGAAGATCACGAATAGGAAGATGAAAAGATGAGAGGCACAGCCAGAGAGACCAACCTCGAAGTAATGTCGAGAGGTGGTTCCAGGGTTGGTTCTTGTACCGATAGGGGAGAGATATGAAGCAGGGGCTTTAGTGAGTAGAGGCGCTATCATATTGCCAAGCCTCACATGCGTAATTGCATTTTCCCCTCCTCTCAAAAAGAAAAAGAAGAAAAAAAATATCTTGAGATCGTCGATTTTAATGTTTCGACAATGTTCTAGACAGTGCGTGTATTCCAAGGGGTTGTTACGAATTCCTCCAATTACACTCAATTATTTTCATATTTTCATATTGTTGAACATGTATTTCTTGTAATCATAACCAGTTATGTAATTTAACGATTAAATCTGCTTTATCGGAAGAAAAAGCTACCTGCTTTTCAAATATCCTACAGAAAAATGTTAAAAAATGGTCATTTTTGGCATGGTCTGGATTTGGAAAATTCGTGCAGGACCTTTAAGACTCTCTCGAGGAATAAAAGTATCCTTATTACTTTCTCGAAAAACAATGGGAAAATGGTTAAAAATAAATCTAAACTTGTGAATATGATAGCAATCGAACTCGGCTAAGCGTTATATTTCATCTCATTTTTTCGAAATAATTAATGCAAAAATCGGCTAATAAATCGGCTGAAGTTTGGAACCAAACAATAACAAAATACCATAAAATCATTGCTACACGAGAATAACATTCAATGCGATCACCGTTCTTCATCCGGAGACGAACACGTGTAATGACATAAATGATATAAAATACATACCTGCATACATGTATAATTATAGGAATGTATTTAGTTGGTTTAAAAAATCGAAATGAAGAATTATTATTACTGTAGTTATTTAATTTTTAATAAGATTAGTTTATCTTCTTACAGTCGGAGAAGTGTTTATGCTATGTGTTTAAGCATCTTACGTTACGGTTAGTACTGAGTCATGGTAGAGATTCTTCTTGTTGTATCGATTATCAAAATATCAAATTGACGTAGATTCAAACAATATTTGACTGAAAACGAAATTACATTCTCGACGCTGTAGCAGTTTTAAAATATTTTGTATACGTATTGACAAACACACGCGTAGATGCAAAATCGGCGTTTGCATTGTTGGCTGCTGTTTGCACATAGCAGTGCTACGATATTGCGGTTTTACTTTACGTGCTGATTTGCCCATAAAACTTACTTTCAAGATGCTTCAATATCTGGAGAAGAAGATGAGATAGAACGCTTATACTTAGGCGAGTTCAATCACTGTTGTATTCGCATATTTGGGTTAATTTTCAACAAATTTTCCATCACTTTTCGGGAAAAATAACAAAAACATTTTGTTATTCTCTTAAAGCTCTTGCGCGAATTCTTCAACTCCAGGAGATGCCAAAAATGGCTATCTTTTAACATCCTCCTTCGTTTGTCATTATTCTAAACGTGTTTTCGCTTATTTTTCTCAGATGAGACAGTCGTTAATAGAATATTTTTTGTTTGACACTTAATTGAGTTTCGGCAGAAGACCTAAGTAAATGTTCTTTCAATGGGAATGCATTGTCGTCGAGTAGGAAACGGTCTTTTGACAACATACAGCTTTCCAATGCTTGATATAAATTATAGTGACGAAATACAAAAGGTATATTCTCGTATTGTCCTATTATCTGTTATCTATCTATTATATATCTATTTATCTATTTATTTAGCTATGTTCTATTATCTGGTATCTATTTATTTATAAATATTATAAATTATATAAATAAAATGTAATGGTTTAAAAATAAAATGTAATCATAAAATAGTTTATAAATAAAATGTAAGCTCCTACAGTTGACAGGTGCTTTGATAACCACGTGTTATTCACCTGTGGTTCCACAACGCTGGGAAAGTTCCACTCCTCTCGAGAACCATTTTCAATTATTTTGCATTCATTTTCTTCTGGCACCTGAAAAATAAACCAACTATGAATTTGTGGCAATAGTTATAAAGTCGGCATGCTTCATGCTTAGATCTTATAATTGCTATATTTTATAACATATTTGTTATAGACAATCAATCTGTTCATTTTCAGACACTGCAGACGAATCGATTCGCTGGAAGAAGAGAGCGAAGGAAATTCATTCATAGATTTGAATCTTTCTTCTTCACCCAATATTATACTATAGTGACCTAATGAAAGAGTGAGGCGAATAGGGTCGATATCAAAGAAAATGAATTCGAAGTAAATATTTGGAAAAAATATTGGCTTTCAGCTAAGGTATTTATAGTGCGACAATATCCATGAAAAGTAAAACGAAATCATATTCTTCATGCACGTCTAAAATTCGCTATTCAGGCAGAAATTTCCTGGCTGTATGTACTTTCTACGCGCGCATACTAACAAACAATTCAGAAATAAACATGACGGTAACTCAACATTATAATATACATACGGCACGTTGGACGTCGAAATTACCGATATTCGCATTATTCCATTCGAAAATGACGAGGCGAAAGTTAAATATTTCTTACAAAAAAATGCTTCTAGTTATTTTACACAACATATTATGTTTTTAACAATTTTGTACAATGAGAACGATTTTTCTATAATTAATAAAAATGTCATTTTTGCTACGGTTTATTATAGCGATTACGTGTTTAATGTTTCACTTTTGAAGATGAATATTTCTATTTCGATAAGGTTAGGCTCTCTAAAAATTGAATTGTGGAATATAACTTAATTATATAATAAAACAATTTAAAATAATGTATATTAAACAATTTATATTAATTTATGTAATACTTAACAAAAATAAAATGCGCTTGAAAACAGTTGAAATGAAAACCTAGCTGTCTAATTACCTAATAAACATGTTTATATTACCCGATACAATAATTAGTAATAATTAATAAAACCAAAGTACATTTAATAATTATTATAAACAGTTCAAAGGACAAAGAATTCGTTACCTTATCTGGACAATGTCCAGATTTGAATTTGCAGATTCTTGCGGTTTGTGGACTTTCCAAGCCTAAACAAATATTGCCAAGTTCTTAAGCCGCGTCCTGTTGCAAGAAAATACAACACTATTTATAATGTCGTTTTTGCTCGAGGTGCTTTATCGCATATATGCATCTCTTTGTTGAATATGGACTTTTGTTCCGTTCGACAATAAATAAAAAATATTTTCTGACACTCTCAACGTGACAAAATATTCTTTAAGATGTTCAATTTCTAATTCTTTCAGAAGACCAGTCGAAGCTTCCAACGAATCTCCTCTACTGATTCATCTTCTAATCCACACACGCTTTATTTAGTTCCTTTCTTTTTCAATTTCTTCTGCAATATCTATTAGGAACATTTGGCTAGTGTTTCCGATAACACCATTTATCATCGCTCGACGTCTGTCCATTTCTCGTGATTTCTAAAACTCAATTCTACCGACCGGACACTTCCTATGCATTAGCCAAGCCGTTTAGTAGTAACTGGTTACTCGCTAATTACATGCTTCAAATTACTCGATGTGTCTGGAAATTAGTTTTCCCTATTTCTTCATGAATCACATTTTTACATATTTTTCTTGCATCCGCAATTTTTATTTTCCAACTTCTTCTCAAGAGCTACATCATTACTCCGGTTCATATATTCTGTTTCGGAATTACGAAGCTTTTAGCGACGTCGCTAGCCCAACTACCACTATTTCTTACTCTTTTTCGGCTTTATATAGCATTTGAGTTTACGTTATTCATTGCCAACAAATATATCTTAATAATGCTGATACAAAAGCTAGTACGACACTGAATAGTTTTAGAACGCGGAAGTTAGTATAAATATGAATGATCTCCATCGGTGTGCTGCATATGAAAAGGTTATCGGATACAAGGTTGCTTTAGTCGAATGTAACAGTGGTAAGTCCGAATATTGCATAAAATAATAGTGCAAGTGCAAAGCTTAGAGGTAAATCACTAATTCCAAATACTTTTACAATTACTTTATTTACGATGTAAAATCGACGCTTACATTTTTCAACATAAAAGGAAATATACGTAAAGAAATTTGGTAATTAAAAAACAGGCATCTACTTCATACTTACTATTTCTATAGAAAACGCATTTTTCCTGATTTTAGATTTATGCCACATCGATCGAAAGGTTCATACCGAAATCTTTTTTGTATTTTCGACACACCAGAAATATTCTGACATCATTATGTAACAGAATCAATGATAATTGTTTACAAAGCAGACGAGCTCGCCGATTTCAATAGCCTTGAAATCTGTTGTCAAGGTCAACATTCTGTACAAGTTTTCACTATACATGTTATCGTCGCTTGGTTTTAGTTTCCGAGATATTCGCAAAAATCTTCAGTTCGATTTACGTTACGATCGCACTTTATTATGGCCTCACGTACATTTTGTACACCGCTTGTCGATGATAACTCGTTGTCGATGATTATTTTCAAGTCACATAAGGAAGGAAAATTAATGGATTAGGTTTAAGTCGAATCATTCGAATCATTCAAGTTAAGGTATTGAGTAACAACTTCAGCTATGATAGCGAGTAAAGCGACTATTCGATTATTAAAATCATATCGCCGAAACAGAAACTTTTATGAATACCTCGGAAACTAAAGACGAACGACGGTAACATGTATGGGGGAAAGTTATTCAAAATGTTGACCCTGGTAACATATTTCAAGCTCATTGAAATCGGTGAGGCCATTCGTTTTGTAAACAATTAGAGGAGGTTGGGGACTATTGATACGTTTTTCAGTTCCCTACGTAAAAAACGAAAGACGAGCTTACGCTTCAACATAGAGTGCTCTCTGCAGATCAAGTTAGATTACGATTGTTTCAAGCGAATTTATCAATCTGAAATTATTTTATTATAGAAACTGCATTTTCGTGCCGAAAGACATAAGCTTCGACTTCATTCGTATAAAGTTCTTCTCATTGCACACTGATTTTTATGAACTGTCATTAAGTTTACCTGAAAATGCGCTCAATATTACACTTACTTTCAGTTTCAAAATACTGATTAAAAGTGCTATTCTTGAAGTTATTAATGGAAATAAACCAATAAGGACAACGGCTAAAAAGTTCAAAACTGATAAACTGATATTATCTCGATACGTAATTAAATATAAAAATGACGAAAATACAGTTTTTTTTATCGAAATTACTTACAGTATATCTATTAACTTGGGCAAATTTTGATTATGGTGTTTCATCAGTTGCAACCAAGAAATTTGCAATTTTATTTGCGGAAGAAAATAAGTAAAATATTCCCCAAAATTGGATAAAAAATGTAACCAATCGTATGATTGGTTTCGAGGCTGTATGTTTCGGAATTCTCAGCTCTTTGTATTTCCGAAGCAATTAGTTTAAGTAGGGCGACTGCATTTAATAAACATAATGTGCCCCATTTTTATGAAAATTTGCGAATAATAATTGAAGAAGACTTTTGGTCCAGAATCGGTGTACGACGTGGACGAAACTGGAATGACCACAGTACACAAGCCACGCTAAGTAATAAACTGCAAAGGACGAAAACCAAGTCTCCAACCAATTTTCCAAAACCAAGTCTTCCGAACGTTGTTTCTTTAGTCACAGTAAGTTGAGCAATTTATGTTTTAGGAAATTCCATTGCCCCATTCTTCATTTTCCCTCAGCCAACTGGACTATACGACACGAGGAGCACCCTCCCCCAGGTTCTATTGTGGTGACATACGCAAGTGGGTGGCTGATAGAGGAGAATTATATTAATTATCTGAAATAATTCAGCATGGTAAAGTGCACTAAAGGTGGAAAATATCTTTTCCTTTTTGATTCGTTCAACCACAAAAGTCACGTCTCTCTGCAATGTATTTTTCTTTCCCAAGATAATGGAATAATGTTACCCAGACTACCACCACGCACTAGCTACCGCCTTCAGTCGTTAGATGTTTCAGCTTTTGGTCCATTCAAAAAATGTTACAATGAACAAGCAGATTTATGAATGCTTAATCATCCTGGCCAAACAATAGCATCACGAAATATAGCAGAAATAGTCTGACAGGTATATAATCCATCATTTATACCAACTAATATTATGAGGACTAAATAATAAGCGTTTCCTGAATCTATTGAAGCTATGCAATAACTGGGAAACACCAATTTCTTTGTCGCACGTCTATCCTCTAATTTTAAATGTTTTGGCAATATAAACGTATTTAATTTCTTGAGATTGAGAATAAATCTCAATCTAATAAATTGAGAATAAATAAAATATATATCGCATCTTTTGTTAATAACAATTTAATAGCCTTTTCGCGATTACTAATTTCCGCGTTTGATTTAAGATTCACTTTTGGAGGATATTTCTGGACTTCCTTCGAATGAAATATTATTCTGTAACCTCGAACACAATTCAGGACAAGTTTGTCTCGAGTTATTTCTTGCCAGTCCGACAAGAAGTATTTTAATCTGGCAGCGATACGAACGTTTATTTGGTTTCGCTCTTGGACTTGGACTCTCGATCACTCTGTCCCTTTGGGTAGTATTGTTGCCTGTTGGTCTGAATAATATCCGGAAACTACTCTGGCCTCGATTGTTCGATGACGCTGTGTGACTAGTAAGCGACCTTCTCACCAGCAAGCTTCTTGTAGTTTACATTCTGTTTAACATTTGGCTAAGTAGCTTTGTTGCCGGTTGATTCTTTATATTTTATGATAATTTTCTATTACTTTGGCTTCTTTTGTTTTGTCTGACTAGCTCCAAATAAAAATTCTTCTGATTAATATTAAGGTTCAGAATAGACTTTATTTGCTTGCTAATTCCTGGAAGTATAAAGGCCTTCCTACATTTACGTTCATTGTAGTGAATCTGTATTATTAATTTAACAGTATCACTTAATCTTTGAACGACAATTAGTTTTTCTATGTGAAATTTGACATTCGTTAACATTAAAAGGACTGAGTCTATCGCTATGAGGATTGACGTGGCTAATTTTTGATTATCCAGCATACACGTGTGCCCTTTAATTGTTGTCAGAATGATATTTAGTCCCGTATTTAACTTGGATGCGTCAACTCTTCTGATCTGGAATATTTTGTCAATAAGTCATCTTTAATTTTCCTGAAGATTCTGTTAGTCGACCAGTAATTTCATCTTGATTTTAATGACGGATGAAGATCAATCTTCCATCTCTAGAATTTCCTCACTCAATATTTCGATTTGATACTGGCTCGTCTGATCCTCGGGTGGAATATTCTCTTCTTCTGTTATAAAGTTATAGATAAATATTGTTGTTAACCGTGTCACTATTTTTCCCAATGTTGATATTATTAGTTTGCCCACAAGCTATGTTTCTACTTGTTTTGCTATTCGTGCAAATTCATTGGATAAGACTAACCTGCCGTGCAAGCTCGTTAGTTCATCAGCTCACAGGTAGCCTGCATTAACACTAATTTTACCAGGTCCAGTCAAATGCCCGGTTTCAAAATTTAATTTAAAATTGCACATTCATTGTTATTTTTTTTATTCGTCTAACTTTATGCAAATTCTTATATTGTCAGATTGATCAATTTCTCAATTCGTGTTAATATGAGAATTTACGTAAGATCAGGTAAAAAAAGAAATATTAAATTTTAATTATTTAATTTTAAATTAAATTCTAAAACCGGTCATTTGGTAAGATTAATGTTCAACCGTAACAGGACATCCGATTTAGCGATGTTAAGCATCTACAACAGGCGGATAAGCCATCGATACAACGTTTTCTCGTTCGTCACGTGATGTAGATGGACTATCTGTTTTGTTCCGTAAATCGTTCAATTTCTTCCGCACTTTGGACAATTTCCTGCATAATTTCTTGTCTGTTACTCTTATCTGCGTCTTTTTGGCATTATTGGGTCACAAATCGTCACTTAGAAAAGAAAGAGCAAAGGAATGCTAAATACACCCTCAAACACGTGTAATATCTAAAGCACAACGAAAGCATACGAAGAGCAACATAGCTGAATCTGGCTGGCTTTTCTCTTGTTTTACATTGTGGCATCTAAGGAACAAGAAGGAACTAAAATAATCTCGAGAAGGAGGCTTAAAATATAATTAACACTATAAAATTAAAAAATTACCACCGATATAAGACTCGGCTATTGCGGTTCTATTGGTAAAGTTTGAAATAAATTTGAAAGTATTCAATATAGAAATTACGAGATATCTGGTGTATTTTACAGAGACCAGAAAAGTATTTGGATAGTGGATCAGCCATTATTTTAATAAACCACAATTTTCAGTGGGATCATATTTAACATTTATTATAACGTACTTATATACTTAATATATACCTCAGATAGCTATTAATGCTGAATACAAATTTTTTACTAAATATATCTTCGCGATAAATATTTTGGAATTTCTATATACATTTCCAGATTGATTTTAAATTTTATCAATACAATCACGACAATCGTATCTCATTACAGTGCTAGTGAAACCTTAAAATATTTCATGTGACATAGATATATTGGAAAGTCCAGAAAATTTCTTTAATAAGTAATTATATATAGTCATCGAAAATTGAAATTTTTTCGGTGCAGCATCACTTCTGCAAGCGAAACGTCCGGGATTTCCTGAGAAAAGAGACTTTTACTTTCAATTGTTTAACATTGATGTACGTTAAAAACTTTATTTTATCTAAATAAGGATGGTAGAGCAAGATAGTCTATTAAAAATATCTAGCCTAAAAAATTTTTCCCATTGCAAAGTTTAGACATATAGTAACAAATTTTTAAAGCGTACATCTCCCACCTAATTGTCCTATTACGATTTATTATCATTAAGCAGCTGTACAATGAAAATAAGTAATAAGATCATGCAATAGACTGTTTCTAACGACGAAACGAAAGATTTCAGTTACTGTAAAATTCATTCGAAAATTTAATATAAAACCAGAAAATATTTTGAAGCGATATACGTATGTGAGGAGGATGGCTGGGTCGTATGGGTTCGAATGACGAGACAACTCGCTGTTGAAACCGTCTGTTGTTAAAATAATTAAAATAATAACTAAATAAATACAGACAATGTTCGCTAAGATGCTCGTACTAACAGATTCGCTAAAGACAGTGTACAAATCGCTAATAAGATCGTTCGAGACTAACTGATAACTGAACTCTTACGATCGCGTTCGTTTATTTATACTGGTCGAGGGAGAGCCGGAAAATATTGATTCGAGTTTATTTGACGGTTGTACGTAGCGGCGACATTGTTTTGCCCGGAGTTTATTTATTATTGCATTATTATGTGTATCCTAACGATATTGATACTCCGAGGCAAAACAACAACATGTTCGAATTGTTCTCTAGCTCATGTGTCGCTACATATGTATAAATTATATAAAAGTAATAATGTTTTAAAACGTATAAATAATTAAAAATAATATATATTGTTAGTAATTACAAAAATGAAGCACGGCCCTGATTTGGATAAAAGAAAATATTATAGTATATTGTTATCACATAGCAAATAGTTATTCTCATTACATAATATTTTATTAGATATGGATCGTTTATTTTAAAAATGGTGTTGATCCATTTTACTTTGTTTTGAAACATTTATACAGTTTATATACAATTCTTTCGCGTCTCTGTGTGTTTAAATAGGTGTAGATTCATTATAAAAATATCTTTTTTGGGAATTATCTAGACCAATTTCGTTTCTCAGGGTCATGTATAGACTTGTACCACTTCTAAAATTAATAAATTGTGCAATCGAAGAATGCTTGTAGAAAACACAGCAAGAGTTTTCATTTTTTATTGGAAAATGTTCTGCATATCAATGAGAATACTATGATATAGAATATAAATGCAAATTCTCTTTTTAAATGGTTACTAATAATGCTAGAAGACGTTACAATGTCGCCTCTATAGAAAAGAAATAATAAATGAAAATATGAGTGCCAATAAACATTAGTTAATTGAATTTTGACTTTTGTCTATGCCATTTGTCTATGCCATATATATATATATATATATATATATATATATATATATATATTTATTTATAGATATATTGATTTATAGATATATTATAGATAATATATATATATTTATAGATTATATATATATATATATATAATTGAAACGAAGGTGTGTCAATACTTTTGTTCGTGACTGTACGTTGCGGAGCTTTGACATTAGAGTTTTGCAATCGAAAATGACATTGCTATATACGAACATAGAGATTGGAGCCTGTTATTTTTAATAACGTGAACAACTTATCGTTTCATGCACTGGTAACTTTCCATGTATGTCTGTTTCTAAATGTAACCATACTTGGGGAATAAAAACTAAACTAATACTAAACTTATAATCTCATAATTGTCCATTATCTTCTTTTTACTTTCCTATTCGCGATAGGAAGAAAGGAACACATGGGAACTCGTTGCGTTTATATCATAAAATTGAAACTTGAATTTTAGATTCTGAAAACTAGAATCCGACACTTTGTAAATTCTGGGAGTTTCTATTATCTCGAAACACGAAATTGGTGATAGTCTGATTGCTCGTGTTTCTTCCTTCTTTTTCGATAAGTATCCAGCTATTTTGTCAGGATGTTTGGTGGTCTTTGTTTTCGCAGTGTGAATGTAATATGGTTGCATTTATTCGGGTTTGCTTTTATTTGTTTGTCTTACAGCCACTATTCTGTTTTTGTGATATGTTCTTGAAGTAATGTGACTGCTGTTTCTGGGTTAGTGTGCCTGACTAGTACAGCTGTGTCTTCCGCGAATGTCAGAATTTTGCTATTGGTAGTTGCTGTTTATGTTGGCCGTGTATAGTATGTATAGTATTGGCCCTAAGAACCGCTGCCTTGATATCTTTAACTTCAGAGTAGGTGTCCTTGATTTTTATTACGAAGGTTCTGCTGTTTAAGTAAGATTTTATTAAATGGTGTATTTGCTCCGGGAATTGTTTCCTGATTGTTTGTTGTAGGCTTTCGTGGTTTATTTTGTCAAATGCTTTCTCGATGTCCATAAAGAGGGCTGTACAGTATTGTTTGTTTTCCAATGCTATTATTATTTCGTTACTGAGCCTGTGCATTTGCTCTATCGTGGAAAGTTCGTTTCTGAATCCAAATTGGTGGTCTGGTATTAATTTTTCTTTCTCTATTGCTGGTTTTAGGCGGTCGTATATTACTTTCTCTAGTATTTTGGAAAACACAGAAAGTAGTGATATTGGTCTGTAAGATGCAGTTTGGCGTGGGTCTTTGCCTGGTTTAGGTAACATAATGATCTGTGTTAGTTTCCATAGTTTGGGAAAGTATTGGTTTCCTAGTATTGCATTGAATTATTTTACATTGAACATAGTATTATTGTCATTAGTCTTATCGCATGTCATTAGCATTTATGTCATTAGCATTTCGGTGTTTTTAATGGATTGTTTAAGCAGTTCCTTGATTTCTGTAATGCCGTTGGTGCTGTTGTTCCGATTTTGGTTGTCTAAGGGTGGCGATTGGCTGATTACTTGCGCATAACTTCGGCTGCGAAAAGTGTTGGTGTTACTGTGGTTAATGTTCGTTATATGCTGTAAATTTGGTGTTGTCTCGGTTTCTGTGCTGTCCTGTTGTGCGTGGAAGATATTGTATGGCTTGTTTCGAAGGGACAGATACAGTTTACGTTGCAGTTGTTTTCTGACTACACAGCCTTTGTAGCTAGCTGAATGGTTTCCATTACAATTGTAGCATTTTACTTCCTTTATTTTTCCTCTGTATGGACAATTTATTGTTAGATGATTTTCTGCGCATTTGACACACGCCGTGTTTCTGTTGCAGTAGTTTTTTGTGTGTCCATATTGCTGACACCGTATGCATTGTGATATGTCTTTTTTTTTTTGTCCGGGTGGCTCCACTGTTACTATTGCGTTTAGAACCTTTTTAATTTCAAAAATTTCTTTGTTATTATTTTTAGGTTCAAGTTCTATCAGAAATAGCGGTAATGGTTGTTTAGTATCCTATCTGGTTATGTTGTTTACTGCTCTTACCTGGTGTCCGATTTTAGCCAGTTCCTCGCATATGTTGTTTGTGTTTGTTTTTGGGTGTAATCCTCTGATTACTACTTTGTAACCTTTATCAATTTTAAGCTGATAGGTGTGATACCCGGCGTTTTTCTCTTTTAGTGCTT
>JACXIL010000138.1:0-80932 GCA_014737365.1 Bombus soroeensis | reverse complement strand
AATAAGCCAATGAATCACCGATCAACGAAATAAACTCGATCATTACAGGCGACAATATAAAGGAAATTTATGCCGATTTTTCCCTAACAATAAATAATTTCAATGTTTGTGTACATTTATTATACAATTACATTATTTATATAAATGTCTTTTATGGTGTAGAATTACATATATTTGAATAATGTAGGAAATATTGCTCTTTTTGTTTCTACATTCCAATTGTACGAACACTTTTGTTTTTCACTATACATACATACATGTATCTTAAATGTTATACATACTTTGCATGTATCATGTTTAATGTATGATGTGTGCATAAAGATCTTGTTAAGACGGTTTGTTAAAATTGTATTTACATACCTATTTAATCAATGTTAAAGTACAAATATTATAGGTTTATATTTTTATATATTCGCGCAAGGATGTGCGCAGATACCATGTTGTACTGCTGAATTGTAGCCAATCAACGAGCAGTACTTTAAGCAATTCTAAATAACAGCGGCTAACCGACACGAGGCAATGCGCAGTCGTTCTGTGGATTCGCACATGGTTAGATGTGCGTCGTGTTGAAGGATGCCTACAATGTGGATATATATCAGTTAGTAATGAATGCTAAACAAAGAATTATAAAGTTAACGTGTTAAATTTTGATAGAAGAGAATGCACAAATACAGAAGATGTAACACTTGACCGACCATTGATTTATTTAAGGTAAATATTTTATATATACTTATATAACTAAAGATTTTGCTTAAGTTATTCTAATGTGAGACAGATATGTTTTATATAATTTAACCTATATCATTGCGGTGTATCAAATATATCAAACAAGATGTATAAAAGATAAATAGGTGAAATCGTAGATCTAGACGATCTAAACGTAGATCTAGATCGTAGATAAGAGAAATAATTTATGTACTTAATTCGATTATATTTTTATTAACTGTGTGTATAGGTTTGCACTTTTTTACCTAATACTAATACACGACTATCTAGGAATATGTACAGAACCCGAGAATATTAAGCAATAAAATACCTATTTGTGATGATTGGTATGGGTCTACGTGACGATCCATAACGATTAACTGTGCAATTTTCATTGTTCTGTTTGCGATGCGATATACGAAACTTGTTTAATTCCTGTCCTTATTGACACAAGATAATAGGTTTCAAGGGTTCATTTTTAATTTTAAAATATTTTCTTTTTTCTCCTTTTTTAATTAAAAGTTACAAATTTGCCATATTATCGTAGTACCCTTTTACCACATTTCATCATATTATATAACAACAACAAAATTTCTTGTCTAAAAAAAGATGGAAAAGCATCCCAATGTAAATATTATATTAGCAGAAAATACGTTCAAACAGTGCTTAAATTCATAACGCGTTAATATATGTTAAAACCTATCTTTATTTGTATTAACATTAATATATGATAAGCAAGCATCGAAGTATCAAACCTTTATTTGCTCTTATACTTTTTGTCATAACTTATATGTACAATTATTATAATTATTAAATGTACAATAATGTACACTTTCATTAATTTTAAAAACTTTTGACCCGCCAAGAATTGTATCAAGTGAAATTATACTTTAATAATCCAAAATATGTGAAGCGCTGATGGATTATTTTATTTAAACGTGTCAATATTTCTTTTATAAACGTAAAAATATTACAACATTGCAATGTTAAACTTGAGAATGTTCTTTTCTATATATTGTGAAACATTGATTATGGAATTCGTTAAGATTTTACGAACAGGACCAATTTGATTGATCAATGATTAACAGAAGAGTGTGCTTTAATCATGTATGTTAGATAACAATTCGTTAACAAGTTTTAGCAAGTGAAGTAAGATATATCCTGAGAATATTTTACGAAATTCTGAATATTATAGCTATAAATTCATTTATAACTTATCAATAAATTACGTCATAAAGATAATACAATTTCTTATTTTAACGCTGTAAGTTATTTGTTTTTATCAAAATTTCCTTGTTTAAAAGCATTTGATGAAGTTCAATCAAATAATGACAAAATATCGTAACATTATAACTTAGTTGTATGCATTAAATATATAATTCAATACCATAGTTTTATAAAATAATCATGTTTCAATTTTAATTTTTGCACTTATCTAACTTGCTTTAATTTCTTAAGGTGCTCAAAGTCTTTCGATCTCCAGAAACTTGTGCATGGATTTCCTGTTATTCAACTAAACCTATTCTCCTGTAAGGTAAGTCATTATAAATCTTCCCTTACGTTGGTATGGTGAGTCTTTTTTTATTATCTTCATTACTAGATGCATGTGATGATGCGTTTTCCTTTTTATTATGACGGATTTAAATGATGTACTGCATGTCTTTACCAATGAATGTTTAAACGCTGTATTAAAAATATAATTAAAAACATCGGACTAGGTGAGTGAGATCTCTATTTATAACGTGCCTCCTGCGTATAGAAAAGAGTAGAAATCACCGTGGCCTTATCGCGGTTAGCGGTTGAACTTAAATTTGAAATTGTTTGTGTCGTGCAACCCAACTCTTAACGCCAACCGTCGCAACCTTGCTTTCAGAGGTTGAACGCGCCATTTCGTTTAGCGAATGTTTTCCTTTTCTTTCTGGTAACTAATTAGTTACCCGATTTTATTTACTTTTTTTTTTAATTCCTTGGTATATAGTTTACATAAACATACGTATTCCTAAAAAACGTTCTCTTTGTCCAACGAACTTTCGATTCCTATACAACCTCTCCTGGTTGTCTTGCGCACACATAACATTCACGTACCCTTACATGCGTTTTCATTCCACACTTTTCGTATTCTTTTTTTTATTCTATTACTTGCATATAGAATTATAGAAAACGTTTGAAAATACAAAAATACAAAAATATAGGAAATATAAAAATAAAAAAATAAAAAACTATCAAAATTACAGAAACTCAGATTAAACATTAGTACTTATATTCTACACTCGTTTTGTGTTACATATATATTTTTTATGTTGTATATATGAGCCAGAGCAGAATATATAAAGTATATTTTATATAACATGTGTAGTATCTTAAACGGTCTAGAGTAAGAATAAAGAAAGATGTTTTATTTAAAGTGGAATTTAGTTCACTTTCTACACTCGGCTATCCTGCAGTAACATCTGCCCTCAGATGTTGTCTTCAATTTCACTGTCGTCGGATGCGTCATTTTCGGCGTTTATGACCCAAGGCTTCATAAAATCGGCAGTCGTCGATGTTTGATCGGGCCCTTCATGCTCCCCTATTGTTTCCACAGTGTAGCGGTCATTCCGCATTGCTCGCAATATCCGATACGGGCCCAAAAATTTTCCCCCGAGTTTCGATCCTGTGCCACACTGTGTTCTCTTTATGGCTATTAAATCCCCGCTTAGGTACTGTTTCTCACCTTTTCTTCTTTTATTATAGTTCCTTCGACTTTCCTCTTGAGTTGCAGCGATCTTCTTTTTTGCGTCCTCGCGTATCTCACGACGTTGTTCTTCGAATTTCACAGCCCACGCTTCGCCGATTAATTTTCTGACTTGTAAATCTTCCTTGATTTGCATCTCGACTCCGACAAGTAACTGGAAAGGAGTTTTTCCCGTGCTTCCGTTTATTGTAGAATTCATATACCTCTGTGCATGGTCGACATGTTTGTACCAATCATCGGGCTTAGGGGCAGTCAGTTTAGTTAATAATTGTATGAGTGTCCTGTTGACCATCTCTACCTGTCCATTTCCCCTCGGTACTCCCGTCGTGATTAATAAATGCTTTATATTTTCATCTGCACAATATTCTCGGAAAGCGTTGAATGTGAATGCCATTTCCTAATCAGAGACAATTCGTCGTGGGTTCCCGAAAATAGTCGCTTGCTTCCTCAGTCGGTAGGACCTGGTAGGATAGAGCCACGTAAATTTCGTAAATGCATCCACTGCTACAAAGATGTGTGCATATCTTTTCTTTGTAGCTGTCATGGGGCCCACATGGCCAATATGGTAGGTGTCTAGCGGCGTGTCACCTTTGTCCAAAGAATTAAAGTATCCTTTCTGCTTACCCGACTTCCATGCGGCTAGGATACAGTCAAGACAGTTGAATATCACGTGCTCTACCTTTTCACGCAGCCCCTTAAACCAAAAATCCTTCTTGATTATAGCCTCTGTTTTAGTGACCCCGAAATGTCCACGCTCGTGCGTCTGCCTGACTACCTGAGTCTGCATAACCTTCGGTACTACTATCAACAAATCATCTTTACACTCTTTGTACATAATGTTATTTCTGATTGCATATCCCTGGCCCTAGCTGCACGATAAGGCATCTAACATCTTACGGACTTCAATGTCCTTGTTCTGTGCGCTTCTCAACCGTGCAATCAGCCCGTTCTCACTCTCAGTTACATACATCGTACTCGGCAATGGATTTCTACTCAGGGCATCCACATGCTGCATATTTTTACCCGGCCGATGACGTACCTGGTACCTAAAATCGCCTAGCAATCAGGCCCATTTGGCTGTGCGCAAACACAAATCTTTCTTTTTCATTGCCATAGCGAATGCTTGACAATCCGTGACAGTAGTAAACGACGTATCTAACAGATATACTCTGAACTTGTTTGCTGCTTTTACTGTCGCTAGTACCTCCAATTCGTAACTGATGTACTTTGTTTCGGCGGGAGTTGTTTTTCCACTGGAAAAGTAAACCGGATGGAATCTTCCATCGTCTAGATCTAGTTGCATCAAGATTGCTCCGTAACCCTCTGCGGACGCGTCTGTATACAACTCAGTCTTGCGCCTGTTCTATATAATTTTAACACAGACCCTCTGGTAAGTGCTGCTTTCAAGATTTCGAAAGCCTCTGCTTCTCGATTCCCGAATTGGAACTTTACCTCCTTTTTCGATAAATCTGTCAACGGTTTAGCAATCTTCGCGTAGCCCGTAATAAATTTTCGAAAGTACCCCGTGAATCCTAAGAAACTCTGAATCTTTTCAATGGATATTAGCTTGGGAAAGTTTGCCACGGCTTTAGTTTTCTAAGTGGACGGCGTTATTTTTCGAGACTATGTGCCCAAAGTACTCAATTTCCTTCTGCATAAAGCGACATTTTTCCAGTTTGATGGTTTTATAACGCCTTCGTTTGTCCCTAATTTCGTCAAATCGTCCACTTCTTTTTTCTCAGTCGGTGCCAGTCTTCGCAGTCTTCGTACTACGGGTTTGTCGCTTTTTAAAAAGATTTTGGCGGTTATCCCGGCTTATACCCTATAATGATATCGCGAATCGCTTCATGATAATGCGGTTCCTGTACGTGTGATAAATCTATTTCGTCAGTCTCTTCTAGTATATTGACTCTAAATATATTCGGCGCGTCTTTGTAACCGTCAGTCTGTTCGTCAAGTCGTAAAAAGGTCACCTCGCCTCGTTTGACCCGCAACTCTATCTGAGTTTTTTTAGTTTCGCCCAGGACTTCGTGTATCGTTCTCGTCGTACAAAAGCTTGAGCGGAGCCTGTGAGCAGTTTCTTACCGAAAGCTACCATGAGGATGTCTGACCAACCACATGCTTCTGCCATTTCTTCCAAATCTTCTATGTATCGAATTATACTCAGCAGATCATCCCCGCTGAATTTCTCTAGCGTGTCCTCTACGTCTTTGAACGTTAACATTGTGCGCTTAGGTTCGTCTTGCCTTGGTCGTCTTATCACTGGAGTTACCCGAACTCCGTTGTCTTGATTATTGAGATCGCGATTTCCTGCAACGTTGACGACTAAACGGTCTCCAATCACGCCAATCTCATCGTCGTCGTCTTCTAAATCGTCTTCGTTGCTATCAACTTCGATCGTCTTCTCGCTCACCGTCTTCACGCTCTAAACGCAACGCAGCAAGCAATCGCGCTTTCTGCCCTCTATTCTCAGCCGTCGTCTTCTCAGCTCGTCTTTTGCTCAGGTATCTTCATCTGAGCCACCTGCTCGTCAGACAAACCTGCTTCTCCTGCATTGGTGTCAGCCATCATTATGAGATATCATTTTTACGAATAAACTATCGCTTAAACTCTTCACTTGTCACTTAGCGCTCTAGATCCCGGCTTGGCCCCCAAAATGTAGTATATAATAAATGGTCTAGAGTAATGACAAGGAAATATGTTCTATTTAAAGTGAAGTTTAGTTCTATTTTAACAAGCAATAGCCAATACAAAAACTAAATACAATATCCTCGTACGTCTTATTCTAACACTCGGCTCACAGCTTCTGCCTTGCTAGGTCAAAAAATGCTGACCCTCGACCCTCGCACCCTTCTCCCACCCCTTTACTCATTTAGTTTTTACGTCACCAAAGCATACTCTCTCACTTACACTCTCTCTTTCTTTCTCTCTTCCCCAGCACTCTTACGACTCTTAATTTATACCTTAAACTCTAACTTAAATATATAGACCAAGCGTATACCCCCCTTTTTTGATACTACACATGTTTCATGCCCCTCTCTTTTCTTAATCATTACATATCATGTCAGACACTTTCCTTGCACAATTTCCTTAGGCTTTTCTTCTGGATCTCTACCATGCTTTATATCATTTTTTACTTTTCTCTTTTTCTCCCCCCCCCCCACTTCATATGAGGTGTAATCAAAAAGATCGTTGAATTTTTTTCTTATTTGGGAAAATATTTATTTGTTCGTCTATATTTAAGTTATTCCCTTTGAATATGTTGTAGTAACTACTTCAAGAAAAACTCTACATCTTTATTTATGTATATCCGTGACCTAGAGATCTCTATTACACAGAAGATGGAATTTAGTGAAACAAAATTATTCTAAGTAAGGAAAGGTCCACATTATTGTACCCTTGAATATACATGATGTTTTGGGTTACAAGGTCTAGGAACAAAGGAACTAATAAATAGATTTCTATTTATGTTCCTTGTAGCCTTTAGCTAAAGCTATATGGTTAATTTTCTTGGTAATGTCCTTTTGCTATAAACATACGAACGTGCTCCCTATCGATTCTATTATATTATAACACTAAGAGAGTAAGGATCTGAATCAGCATAAACTTATACTTATACATTATGCTTATACTTATACCTTTGTTTATTTCAATATATTTTTCTATTACAAATTTATCGTTCTTCTATCAGTCAACCTCGATAGAATACAATATATTTTTGTCAGCGTGTCTTTCAGTCATTAACACATTTCCGAAAGCACTTTCTTCTATAGTGCATAGTTCGAATAACGATTTTTGTTTTACTTTTTTCATTCTGGAGAATAACAAATAATCGCAAGGGAGCAATCAGGTGAATATGGCGACTGTACATGTTATTTTTGACGAAAAACTCCCGAGTCAGTAGTGACGCATGAGCTGATGTGTTATAGTAGTACAATTTCTACAAGTTATCCGTCAACCCGTCAATCAGTCGTCTAATTCATTTATATCTTACGCAACGGTGTAACTATCTATTGTACAAAGTTGTTGGAAATATATATATCATAATAACCCTCTGTTAACCGCAGAGTTTTACCAACTCAACCATCCCCATTATCCTAACAGAAATAAGGGGATCGATCTGCTCGTGACGTCGATTATTATAATCGTAACGGGAATTTACGACTTCCGTTGACGCGCTTACTCGCGATCGCGACTGGTTGAATAAACAGTGCGAGTTGTATCCTTCATTTTCGCAGTTGGGCAAAAGACTAAAATAAAAATATAACTAAAACAACTGTAATCCAACAACAATAACTAAAGAGAAATTAAAAAAGAAACGTATATTGGGACATCATGATGTGCGAGATACTATTCTTGTATATAGAGAATGGCCCATTTTAATCTATAAAGCCAATTATATTCTCGAATTATTTATTGACTCAAAGATGTTTCAAGCAGGATTTGTTTGGTTGAAAGTAACGTTGGATATTATTGAATAAATTTTCGGAGAGTTTAAATAAAAAGCAGAAACAAATTACTTGTTATTTGGACAAGTCTAAAGACTTTGTGCAATATAATGAGATTAATTATTTACAAATACAATTTTATTTTTTATTTATTACTTATTTGTTATTTATCGATCGTTGAGTAAATCTATGTGTACATAAATATAACATTTCAATCAGAAATATCGCTGTAAATTACAACTTGTAACTTTTAATAATATTAGCTAAAAATAATGTGAACTGCGATCTGTCTATTGAAAAACAACCATATTAATTATACGATCTTTTCATTGTACAAAATGAAACAGATAAAACAAAAACAAAACATATTTATATATTATCATTTGCTGTCGGATTTAGTCCAAATAGAAAATAAAATTTCATTTACAACTAAAAAATAATAAATAAATTATTTTTGGTATCGTCTAAACGATTATTATTTAAATAAGAAACTTAATTCTTATTCGGAACTAAAATGCTATTTTAATTTGTTGTTTATTATTTAATAGATAAATTAAATTTTGCTCAACTGTGGTTGTGAGAAAACAGAAACTTAATATATGTAGTTAACCATAAAAAACCATCTTTTTTACATTATTATTTTTTTACACATGGAGATGCAGTTCCGTTTTTATCAGGAATTATGGCATTATTTGATAATGCTTCTCAAGATGAATTCTCATTAACCTTTCATGTATATTACCGATTTCAATTAATTTTTGAGATATTGTGCCAATAAATTTACTAATTTTTGCGGGGAAACATTCCTCAAGTGGGTCAAAAGCGCGGCTGGTGGTCATGTTCGCGTCTGAACGTGCCACGCATCAAATATTGCATCTTGTGAAATAGGTACTATCGAATCGTGTGAAGAAAGATATATAATTCGATTTTAGTTTTATCTTGAACTTTACGTTGAATTTCTTCTTGCAATACTTCCGAATACTTCTTACAATCGTCAGTTCGTATTTGCAGTGAACATTCATGCGGAATTGATCTGAAAAACCGGGTCATTCGCTGTACGAACAAATGCTGATTCGGCATGAAAATAAGATTTGCCTTGAAGGTTTCGCGTATTTCCCATTGGGATTTGTGATTGTGTAGATTTATCTATTATATCTGTTGCGCGAGCTTTGCAATTTTCGTTTTTTAAGCTAATTCGTTCACGCATTGAGTGACTGTCTTTCGTTTGATTTACTTCGGTTTGAAATTTAGCGAAGAAGACAAATTCGTTTCCTAGAACTTGTAATTGCACGCGAATACTCGTTACGGATGTTCTTTCCTCACAGTTATCGAGTATAGTTACTTTATATACGTTATCCAAGGAACCGTTCATAGAACAATTTCATAATGAACAATGCAACATCAGTATCCGTCACACACGTATCGGACATAACTATTATCTGTTTGGCTATTTTCATAGCATAAATCCTTTCGCCTTTTTTCCCTAACCAATTGCACTGCATGGCCAATTCATTTGTAATTAAACTCTCAATTAGGTGCTTAATAAAATTGTAATTATGAGCACCCCCTATACTTGCTAATTCTTGAACTTGCAAATTAATAATTTTTTATAATCCAGTCAGAACTCTACCCTTGTGGTTAATGTTTTATTTGATTACTGCATATCTGAAATTATTTTCATTTTGTACATGAATTACCCGCTTCTGCAATTCTCGCTCAGAATTGATAAAAAACGAAGTATTTTCTTGAATAATAGATTTCTTATGCTCGGGAGAATTCGGTTATTGTTTCATATATTTTTTCTATTGTTTCTAATCTTGATAAAATTTCTGTTACTTTTCTTTATGCGTGAGGGAATGTTCATGGACGCTTCTCAGAAGAGCGGCGGCGTAGTGTCGGATTATACCGACTTTTTAGTCGTGGGGTTTTCCCCACGGTTGCCCTCCTGACGCTCAACAGGGGTGTCCCGGGACCTATTTCGAATTGCTGCCGGAGCACTCCTACGTCTCGTCCCATTCTGGGGGAGCCATTCCTTAGGTTAATTTGGGAATTGAAAAGGACCACCTCTCTCAACGCTATTCCTTGGGCCGTCGTGCAAGTCCGAGGAAATACCAGAATTTCCTCGGCGTGACGAACCCTATGACCACCTAGGCGGTGGCGCAAGGCCATCCTTTAGCGCGGAAACCTACAAGGGTGAAAAGTTCTTACCCTCCCCCGCTCTGTCCGCTCCTTTGCGAGCATTACTTCTTCGCAATAGGAGTGGACTGCGAGGAACTCGTGTCGCCCCCTCAACATCGCTTTCACAACTGACAAGGGGTCCAAACTCTCGCCAATCGTTAGTCGCAGGATACGACGGGGACCTCACACGCCGGACAACCTCTCTTCCGATCTTCTGCAGGAAAGATACAAGCATGCCTCTGCATTGAGCATATATATGCTTGATATATGCTTGCCTCTGAACAATGTCACCCACAATGATGCATCTCCTTTGTCATCATTGTACCAATATCTCTCTGCTGTCGGTATGGCTCAGTAATAAAAACCACATCGACTTTAGCTTCGCAGGCATATTGGTACATCAATTCCTGCGCCAACCTGCACGTATTAAGGTCTATTATTAATATTTTTATTTGATGAGTCTGGTTACACCTCTTATCCTATCCTTCACCGCCGGGCATGCCAATGATCTCGTTATGCGCCTAAGGTTTTACACTCGTTTATGGTATGATCCCTCTCCTCGCACCTCCGACATAGCTCCCTCCCTGGACTTGTCGCCGTACACCCCGCTGCGCTATGCCCCAGCATGTGGCATCTATAACATCTCAAGACGTTTGGAATGACTCTACCTATCGCCATCGTTAATCTCGTCCTAATCCTAACGCTGGTTCTCTCCCGGAAAACGCTACTTTCTGTAACAACGACTATCGCCTGCAGGGTTCCCCAAGGTGTAATTCTTAATGTTTTAACTGTAATCCATCTTACGTTTCTTATATCCAGTGCGGTGGCTACGTCCTCGATCAGTTTTCTCGTAGTAGTGATGGCATCAATAATTCTTATCTCTGGCATCTTTCTATTCGCTAGTGTATAGATTATTAATGGTAGATATCATTGCGATTTTTAATTTTTCCGCGGTCTCGTCCGCCGACACATTGTTATTAATTTCTATGAATATGTGTCCTCCTCCGGTCTTCCTTACACCAGTTGATTCCTTCAGGACATCTTTGGCACCCGCTATTTCTCTGTAGGCTTAGATCCAGTTCGCGCCCTGACCAACCTTAACCAAGGTCGCTTCACTCCTTTTCTTAGTTTGTCTTTCTCTCCTCTCTTCCCTGCCTCCTTTGCTGTCACACACCTCAACATCTGTCTTATCCGCTATACTCTTGATCCTCCTTCATCTGTTCTCAACAATCCATTCGGTCTCCCTACAGACCGCGTGCCTCCACGTGCGACAGCTCATCCTGTCCCGGCTTTTTCCTATACGCACCTCCCCTTTCCTCAAGCGGAGATATCCTTTTCCTTCTGGCGGACTCGCAGACCTCCGTTTGGATGGCTACCGAGACACCACTATGGTGTACCACCTCTCGCTCGCTGTTTGTATAGGGGTTACAGTCGATCCAACGTCTAACGTACCTAATTTCCTTACATTGTCCGCTTTCAATTTTTCTAACGTTGGACTCCCCTTACTCGTGCCGCTAATCCTCTTCGTCATCCTTTCCATAATGAGTAGGAGGAACTCGAGGCTCTTCATAAGATATCCATTACTCCAGGCGTCCATACCGCTCTTTCATCCGCGGAGGACCCCTCATCTATCACTTCATCGCTGTTGGTCCTTCCACCGACTCCTCTCCTCTTCAATACTATCTTCCCCTCTTCCTTTACTCTTCTCAATCTTCTTTTCTTATTTGTATCCGAAGTGAGATAGTTATTCTAGTACGTCAACTCCGCTTGGGAGTCAGCATCCATTTTGTTATCCTGTCCGACTACACTTTCTCCTTACTGAACCTTTCTCTCCTTGCTTTTGGTTCCTGGTCGCTTTTATCGCGCGAGAGCTGGCCCTGGGACCGGCCATCCTCTCGTCGTTCGTCACCCAGTTTGATGTCGTTTGATGACCGTCGGGGCGAGCCTGGGGAGGCACCACGCGCAACACCGACGGGGCCTGGGGGCTCCGAAACCCCCTGAGCCATAATTTTTTCTTTCTAGTTAGCCTGTCCATATTAATCAACAAAATAGAGTAGTTCGGGGATATAGCCAAGTTCGACATAAATTCATTCTTCCTTTCCCGTTTCCATTTCCATTTCCAAGGTCGTCATAATCGTATACCAAATCTATCTAATCAAAGGACTATTTTGCAATGACGGGGCAGGCGGTTCCATCACGCAATGTTCACCGCGCGGTTTTACCATATTTCTTTGCCACTTTGATCTTCATCTTTTGAAAAGTTCATATTGTTCAGTTTTACTGCTTCGCGTATATCTTGTTGAGCGTTAGTTTTTCTACAAAATAACGCCATTTCTCCAGTAGGTCAGGCAGGTGCAGCATTGAGAGGGAACTCGTGATTTTTTTTAATAAGAGTCGGACAGGGGAGCAAACAGCAAAATGACAGGTAGTGAGAGCACACGATAGACAAGAGTTCTTATAGCATAGAATATATCGTACAAGTGCAAAGAAGAAATGAACGAGAATAGAAAGATTGAAAAATCAGAAAAAGCGCCACTTCCTGTCACCCAGAAATAATCAAGAAAAGTACAGCAGTTTCGTCAGCAGCAGCAAATAACCGTGCAACATTAAAATGCAGCACAACAAAACCACAAAACAAAACGAAATAGTAAGAGGAAAAGTATTTACAATTAAAAAAATAAATGAAGCGAAACTGTCGCAGCGCCACAAACTGCTGACACAATGGAAAAATATGTAAAATGACTAAATTGAACGAAGAAAACAACATTACAGGCAGCGAACATAGCAATAATGGAGTAAAAGATGGTATTAAGCGTAAAACTCAACAGCAAGAACAAAGGTGGTAACACTGTGGGAAGCCAACTATTACAAAAAATTAAATGCAACGGTAAAAAGCTGTTAAAATTGTCACGTCCCGCGCCTCGCACGACTGAGACTAAGCGACCGGGGATTTTATTACTTTAAACCTCTTGATGCATTCCGATTGAGTCCTCAAATGATACTAATTGACCTCCGATTCTTTGTTTTGTCTTCTCTTGGAGACGACCACCACGACGCTAGGGTCACGACACCGTTCGCGCCTATGATCACATATGCCTCCTTTTTTGTATAGGTGAATAACGGTCGAATCGAAGTTTATAGAACTCGCTGCTTGACTGATTAAGCGTTCGTCGCGACTTTGTATAGATTTTGCCGCTCATGACAGTCGATCTGTCGGCGATACTATAGTGCCCAGAGAGACGGTTAGAAACACGGCCTATAGTAAGCCTCAGGGCTTACTATAATAATATTATCCTTAGCACGCAAGATAACAAGTCATATGTTAGCACCAATTGATATCTACTTTGATTTTATGCATTTCATAGTAAAAGAGCATTCGCATTTAGATATTAACCCAATCTTAATACATAACATAATCTTAAACCTAAATTTACTAATTGTGGATATTTATTGACAGATAGTAATTTAAAAATTCATATCCATACTCTTTTCTATTTTAAACCTTTTTTTTTTGTTTTGAGAGGAGGGGAAAATGCAATTACGCATATCCAGGTACGCCAGCGCGCCCCCCAATTATCCGAGTCTCGGCAAGATGATAGCTCCTCTACCCACTAAAAACCTCTCCTGTGTCTCTCTCCTCTATCGGTACATGAACCAAACCTGGAACCACCTCTCAGCATTACTTCAGGGTTAGTCAGAGTACACTCTTACTGAGTGTACCTCTCATCTTATTATGATCTTCTTCTAGTTAATCCTCTCCTTCTTCTCTCCATGTTCCTCTTCTCATCTTGTCTATCTGATTGAGCTATTATTATCTTTCGACTAAGCTCTTGGAATCTAGGCCAGTCCTTCTCGCTACTGACAACCACGTGGATTACGTTATTGGTTGCCAGTATTTCGCCTACGTAATTTTCCAACAACGTCCTTTCATTGATCCATCTGAGGCAATTGAACAACGCATGCTCTGCATCATCACCTCAGCATCGCGATCCCAGCATCTTGAGTGTATTTCTTTCCTAATCGTTCTCCTATATTCATTGAATATTCCATTCCCACTCAAAATCTGCATGATATAGCGATTGATGTTCCCTTTATTACTCTTAAAAATGCAGGTGTCGTCAATCAGCTTGCTGGTCCAATTATCCTCTCTGTAATAGAGTCACACTTCCCTCCATCTTTTCTTCGATCATTATCGACATCTTTGGAGTGTTCTTGTTTTTCTGTATTGCTAGGGCTTTGACTCATACCGGTATAGCACCACTCCATAATAGAGTTTTCTAACTAAGTCGGTCGGCCCATTGACGTTCGGCAACAATGTCCTAATCGCTGCTATTAGGGTATCAACCATGCCACAGACCTTTTCTAGATGTAATGAGAATTTTCTATTATTATCCTATTGCACTGCAATATACCTAATCTCCTGTTTAATCATCAACAGGTAGTTTCCCATATTGATGCCCATTACCTTGGGATACGCTTTCCGGTAAGTAGAATCACCTCCGGCTTGTCTTGGGCCAATTTCAATTCAGTTTCGGAACACCACCGAGTGACCGTTAATTTGGAATAGTTTTCCTTGGTTGCATAAAAACATCTACGATATTGTGACTTATTTCTAGCAAGCCGCATATCCTCAGCAGATAATGTCTTGATATTATACGTTACAACGAAAAACGTTACACACGTCATTGAGAAATTAAAGATAGTTCACATGGGCTATCTCTTTGACAAGGAGTGTACTCTAGCTTCTTGAATAGCGGTCCTTAGCGTCTTGTCACTCTCAGAAAAAGTACGATGTGTAATTTCACGTGGCGTTCTATCTGAAATAAGTCATGGTCTACCATCTCTTGAAGAAATTGATGCACTACCAGTAAGTCTTTTTTATCCTCGTAACTTTTGACTCCTCCGCAATTTGCCGCAATGATAAACCTTTATCACACAATGAAATAATATTGTTCTTGTTGTCTTCCTTAAGCGTCTTTATCGTGGATTAACCTTTTGACTGCGGCGCACTCTCGAAGATAACCATCAATACAAACGGCGCAATATTCGTATGTTAGTCGCTGCGACTGGTTGACCACTGACTACTTACCAAAACAGTACCCGGAGATTTGATACCATTCTTCGGGGTTAAAAAGATAAATAATTGCAAATGAATTAAAAATAGCCAGTTTTTGATCTATTTTAAGTAGCTTTCTAAGCTTTTTAATTTACTTAACTTAATTTGCACATTCCTTCAATAATAATTGGTAATTAAATATAAAGACAAGATCCAAAATTGATAATAAGAAACACATAGAAACATATAGATTCCACGCCATTGAAAAAATCCAACAAGAGCTTGAAAGTATGTAGAAAAATAAGAAACGTAGTGAAACAACGTGGGAGTGTAAAAAATGTCGAGTTGCGTTACATGTACCTCGTTGTTTCGAAAAATGTCACATAGTTGAAGATTGCTAAATTTTGACGAGTTTCTCAAAACATTATTAATTTAAAGCAAGTATTAATTCCATCTCCGCCAGTAAATGGGTTCAAGGAAGCTAGGATACTACGCTTGTTTATATAATTCAAATGGTTTGCGTTTCATAACCCGTTGAATGTCTTCGCGCAAATTCATTTGTTGCTCGTGTCTAATTATTAAACAATAATAACTTCGGCTTGCTTGATCTCAGTTGCGGAAGAAGAAGGATGACAACCATACCCCTTGATCGACCTCGCGAAATCCTCCATATGCGTGTTCATAATGAGGCGCAAACAATATTCCGTTACCCGAAGCATTTTGGGGTAAGATGCGTACCGGGGTGACTATACTGTTGTAAAGGGACATATATTCGGCGGACGCTATTATATGTGCTGCAACCGTTCGTCTCTTCTGCAATACTTGGATCGTGGCAGGTTCGGAGCCAGCCATTCGAGTCGGTTCCGAAAACCAGAGGAGTCGAAATCCTACCATAGGCTGTTGGTTCGGCTCGAGACGTTGAGGTGTGCAGACGTGTCACGGTTCGCTCTCGGAAAAAGGATGTTATGTGAAGTTATTTGGAGAATTATGTGTGTGCAATGATATAGAGCAAGTAAATTGAGTTAAGATACAGTGACTGAGCCCAGTGTGACATGGAAATTTGACTGTAAAGACATTACTATTGAGGTGTCAGTATGGACGATGTAACGTATGAATGCGATAATAATCGGTAAAAGAAACTACGTGTGGCTGCAAAACAAATAGTGGAGCAATTTATTAAACAATAACGATATTATTATATAGCCATGGGTAAATAAATGGGCGAAAGTGATAAGTTTATAAGCGAGGTTAGATCGAGCTTATATTTACCTCGGATATGATATGAAACAATTTATTTAGTGGTGCAACGGTAGCATTAACCCATTTGCATCCAAACGCGGATAAATCCGAGGATGCAGGGTAGTGCCGCATTCCTACCGGCTAAGACATCCCCGGTGACCGTTCCGACCGTCTAAGAAAGAGACCCTGGAACCGTGATAGCATGCATCACGGGACCCCTCGCGCGTACTCGTCCGTGGGTGGCGTAGGGTGGGTTCTCACCCTCTCAACGCATTTCCGCGGGCACGACGCGGTGTGTGGCCATCCGACACTGCGCCCTGTCGCTGGAGTTGCCGTGCAATGTCGCCAGGTCCCCCGACCAAGTAGCTAGTAGCCCAGTATCCTCCCAGCACTTCGCTCGGGATAGGAACTGCGCTCCCTTTCCCGCCCAGCCGTCTCCTTCGGGACCATTACCTGCTCGCAAAAGGAGGCGACCGCTGGCGTCGAGAGATCCATCCCTATCTCCACAGTGAGAGGGTGGACGCGGCACATCCCACGCCGGACAATGCTCGAACGTATACTGCGCCGAATCCGCTCCTCGCAATGGTGCCATTGCGTGGTCGTCTCCCTCCGTATCCGACATAGGTACTCATCGAAACACCAGTGCCCAGTGAGTACCTGTGTCACCCTATAAGTCAGGGAAGGGCCGCCACAATCCAGCTAAACGTCTCAGTTTGGCAAGATGGTCTGGACGGCTCAGCCGTATTTATTTACTATTCATATACAGCGTTACTACAAAATTTAATAAAATCAAGGCAGGATCGTATAAATCGCTTCAAACACATAAATCAAGATGTTTCTTGCGCTCATAATTCGCGATAGTTAAGGTACTCGTTTCACATTACGAAGCGTTATTGGCCGTGTAACGGTACCGTGTGCCGTTCGAATAATAAGAGTCTAGGACAGCTTTTCCTCAGGGCAAGTTAGATTGAGGCCTTGGTGACCTGCAGGGTCCCATTTTCTGCGATTTTGTTAGCGTTCTTCTTCATTTGTCATTTTCCAAAATGTCATCCTCCGGAGGAGGCTGGCCTCGTTCTCCAGCTCCCGGACTCTATAATTGAGCCGACCATCTCCATCTTCTGTCTTCGCCATTCTAACCATCTCAGTCAGATGTTCATTTCCATACTTTTATCACAAAATTTTTTCGCCAGTGAAACAAATCTTTTAAATAATAACGTACTGCTTTTTCTGGCGTGCAATATTATATTGTCATCATGTGTCATTATAATCGAGCAATGCGGAGTTTTATCCCTTTTCCTAGAAGTCCTGGAAGGATGGAATATTTAAGTTGCGTGAAAGATGAAGAAAGGTTGTGGAACAAAATGGCACTTATATAATTCAACAAATGTATATCGAATCGAAATTGAAATCGGAACGAATTTTCCGTGCAACCCAATACTAATTTAAAATGAACCTGTGATGCCTCATCATCGTATTTCCTGCTTTCATCACTCAAACTATCATATGATGTTCCTTTGTTTTTCATTAAGGGTCTCCTGGATATGAAAATTCACTTACTAGTTTATGACGGTTATGTATTATATTATAACAATATATATTCTACAGTACTTACATGTCTGTTATGTATTTTAGCAATTGCAAAACTGGATAGTATTAGAGAAAGCACGGGGAGACGAGTTAATACTTTGTCGTAATAAATTCTTTTAACGATATAATATAATCTCGGATCACACGCGCTAGTTATAGATTCGAGCGTTTTCAACCATATTTGCCAAGTTCACGGTAGAATTTATTTGTTTATGCAGAGATAACAAAAATTGACTGTCTTCGCGTATCTATGATTCTGAGCTCTGAATGAAAATCGATGCGTCGTAACAGTGTGACGCTGGTAGTGAACATGTTAAGAGAATCTTAATTAGGTCCTGTTTTTAATATTTGATTTCATTTGACTGCATTTGGCCTTCTTTCATCTACTGGGCGTCGGTTTTTCTTAATCGCTACGCTAGCACGTGTTGCCACACGGGTATGTGTCGCTATCGAGTTTTGCTGCCTCGGCTCCCATTCTTGGCATAACGTACGGCCAGCGTTACAGTTACACAATTATTTCATTCTAACCACTTGTAGTTAATTGTGAATGAGACAGTAGATCATGGGAGTTGTGGTGCCTTCACAAGAGATACCCTCCTTTCTCCCATGGGTTATTTACATATTCCATTTCTGCTGCTATAATGATTGTAGTATAATTTGACACTCCGTTTGATGTGCGGGACAAGGAGAAACGAGAACATTTTCAATATTATATGTTTTACGAGTTTATATTTTCTAAATGTTACATTTTATAAATTATATACATGCAGAAAAGATATGAAAATTATAGAAGGAAATCTAAATAGAATATTTTTTATTGATTGCTATTAAGGTGTTTTGAAAGCAAAATGATAGCGTATAGCTTTATTTTATTGTTTTATTACCCACTAAATTTTGCAAGAAAATCAATTAGTCAATCCAAGTAAGACTATATATACATTACAAGTACCTATATCGTCATAAAAATTACCGAATTCATTAATATATATTGAAACATGGTAACACAATCCTTAGAAAGGTCTGTAAAATGTAACACAAGGGTGAGCAGAGAGCAATCGTCGGTATTAAAAAAAAGGATATGCTAAAATAATAGGTCTTATTAAACGATCAACGTCTTTTGCAACGATGTAAACATTTGAAACATCCAACACTGAAACACTGGATATTATTCGCCTCTCACCGTAGAGGAAAACTATGGAAATTACGAAATTACGTATGCAGTGTAGGAAGTATTGATGAAAGGATGTATTTAGTGATGAAAAATAATTTGACTCCAATGCGTTATATGGGCGATATCGTAGAGTATCCACGAAGTTCCTAAGAATCATGCAATACTAAACGATTATTGAGATAAGAGAAAAGAAGGAGAAAAGTGGAAAGATTAGAAATGATATACTTGCGTTTCGAACTCTGAGACGGAAACGGAAAGAAGATGCACGCAATACGCTTAGAATATGCACATGCTGGACAGTGGAGAAATGATACTTACTGATATATAGAAGGAAAAAAATAATTACGGATGGATTCTTTCGTTCATGCACTTAAATTAGAGTATGAATTTTTATAGTACGAATTTCTGTAATGACGTCGTTGGAAGAAATTGAGCTAACTTTTTCTGCGCGATATGAAACGCAGCATACACCAACCTTCTAATTATGGAAATTTTCATCATTTTATAGACGAAATATATTTGTATGATTTGAATGTACAACCATCTCTAAAGAAATTACATATAGAATTTTAACATCTTTCTCTTGGCATCAAAATCGTGCAATGTGATCAAGCAACAATGATATAGAATAATATCAAGTTGCAGTTTGTCTGAACGAAAAAAACGAAATATTTACTTGTGTAATAATCACAAATAAAACTATGAAATTGTGAGAGAGATGGCAATCGATCGAAAATGTTTTACGATTCAAAAGAGTTTCTTAAAAAAAGTTGAAAGAAGTGTTGGTTTACTAGATCATGTGAAACAAGAAAGTATTCACATAGTGACAACTCCGAGGCTCTACTTCCTGGGATTATAGGATTTGGAGGTCCAGTCCTACCCCACAAATCCTCGTAGAGCCTCTTCACCTCCCTTGCCACTGGCGGTTGCCTACCTGCTCTTCTAAATAAGCCAAGTCATTGTTGATAATTACATCGGCCAACTTCCTTGGACATACTTTAAATATCTGCTGACAGCGTGCGTTGACCCAAGATGGAGACATGCAGACATGGCGCATTCGCGTCGCTCCGTACTCTGTCCGTGTGTGCAAACAGTACGCCGCGAGAGTAATCCAGATGTCGTCAGGTGGGCAGACGCCACCCGCCACGAAGGCAAGGATGGTTCTGCAACCCTTGAAAATGCAAAAGCCTGGAAAAGGAGCAGAGGGATCAACCCCCAAAAATCCGAGTGTAAGCGCTACACCGGAAAAACAAAACAGCCGCGAAATCAAGAAGCGGGCTGATGAAGAGAAGGAGGATTCTAAAGAAGACATAAGAGAACACGCTAGCGATGTAGAAAAGAGGGTCCTGGCGTTCTGCCTCGATCCGAGCAACAAAGTTAACAAGGAGCAAATCGCAACGATAATTCGTTACTTTAAGGATATGAGAGGACTTGTGGAGGAGCTCCTGCAGCTCCACAACAGTTATCTAGCCGGAAGGCTGGAACAAAGCACGGGTGAAGCTAAGAATAAGGAAACCGCGATATTAAGCGCTGTAAGTTGCTGCGAGCCAGTGAGCGGCTTGAAACGGCCGTTAATAAAACTACAAAGGCCGAGCCAAAACAGCTCCCGTACGAAGCGATAAAATGGACAAATGGCGATGAGACCACCGAGAAATGTGGTTATAATCCGCTCAGAAGTGGGGGATGGTGAAATAAAAACAAGCAAAGAAGCGCGCGACGCGCTATTCACGCTAGTAAACCTCCGCAAAATGGGAATACAAGTCGCAGCAGTTAGAAAAATAATTGGCACTGGCTTGGAAACGACGAAGCCGGAAGGGTTGCAAGCATTCACGGAGAATGTACAGAATATACATATAATGTACAGAATTCGGAAAGAAAATGAAATAATCAGATTACTCATGCGAAAAATCGTTCTTCACATAAGCGGATGAATATGTGAAAAATATTCGAAAATCGAACATGTTTGCATATTTATCGAGAAGCGAATTGTTTATTATACAATTTCTGTAGATGTATATGTTTTTTGTCACATAAAAGAACGCAGTTTTCGTTATTTGGTCAGTTGCTGAACAAGAGCATAAAGATTCATCTCTTTGAGTACAGGCATATACTTGTTCGAGTTTAAAATAATCTTCTTACCATTGAAATCTACCCATAGTTACGCTATAAATTATAATACAATTTGCATAGCGATATTCAACAGTACGTCTCAACCGAACAGATGTATTGCGTAAAAACTATTTATCACTAAAGCTCAGATGCCAAACCCGATGGAATTTTATTGTCAATGTCAGTATTGTTTTAGAAATAATATAAATAGTAAAAATGAAATGTAAATAATTTTTAACGTCTGATAATTTAATAAGAGGAATATCTAACGCTCCTTTTCTCTCGATCTGCTTGGCAATAATTTTATTCACTAATTTTTCGAGAGCTTCAAATATGATCTCACTGCACTCAAGACTGTCAATAGACAACGTGCAAAGGAAACGCTGATGCCACATAGTCAAAAAGGCTTTAACTGAAAACATACATACATACCTGTATGAAAACTGCAACTCCTCACGAAGACAATTTCGACTCGGATTTTAAACTATACTAAATACATAGAATACGCTGTCCCGCGTATCTAGAAAATATCTTTAAAATGACGATCCTACCAAATTAAACTTAAACTGTTTTCTGGAACTACTTAATCAAACGAAGCATTGATTTATAGTAGTAAATCTAGGCATCAGAAATTTGCTCCGTACGAAGAAAGTCCATCGAACTCGGTGTATTTATTACCGTTGCGAAACATATATACTCTAATAGGACTCACTCCTAAGATGATAATGCTTAAAGGAAAACACGTCAGAATCGCCGTCTCTCCAATCCATTCAACGAGTAAGTGACGAATGAAAATGCGTATTAAAGTTATGCGCAAGTATCCGCAAGATGGTGAGACGGTCGGACAAGTTTGTTCCATGAAGATCAGCTACATAGTCTGTTCGCGGGTGAAGAAACGAGCCCCCAAGTGGGTGAAAAAAGAAGGAGAAATAAGGAGAATACAAAGAGTGGATGAATGTAAGGAAGGGAAGCTAAATGTCAAAATAAGGAACAAGAAAAAACAAACTACTCACGATGACACCGTTGCTACTCATCTGTTCTCGATGACAATTGCCTATACCATCGTCCTTGTTGAATATTTTAGCAGTTCTAGTATATTTGAGCATATTATATTATATTTCGATGCACGCTACCTCTTCGACCACTTCTTTCCGTCATTATGACTGAAGAACAAACAGAAGATGCTTATCGTAAATTAAATTTAAGCAAGAAGAAACTTTTTGTTAACTCCAAATGGGAAAATATGTATATATCAGCATGGATCATGACCTCCCTATTTTTACATTACATGTTTCGAAAAGTTGTATATCAAAGCATGGCGTTGTTTTCGTTGAAGGAAATCGTTTCGTAGAAGGAAACTTCAAATAGCGAAAGAGTCAATATAGCTCTGGAAAAGATAATATAATTTAACATGAAAATATTAAAAAACTGAGTACGTGGAAATATAATAGATATTTTACAAGGGAAGTAAAACATGAAATATTAATATAATTAATGTAACAAATCATTTATTTTTTCTAGGATATATTTTGTATGGCGCGTGCCATCATTTTTTATCTCAAATTTATCTTCTATTTATATTTCTTTACATAATTTTCATAATATATTTATGAATTTGATATATTTTCATAACCTACGTTCTGCTAGCGATTTTTCACATGTTCAATGAGATATGTAGTATAGGAGTGTAGTATAAATATATATTTTTTATGTAGCTTCAAACACAAACTAGAATATCGAGCATGTTATCGTTTTCCTATGGATTGTGAAATGATCAACTGTGGTTGATAAATTAACAAATTGTAAAAATTTGTCGATTTGTACTACGATGTGCGGAGTGCGAGTAGTAATAATAGTGAACACACCTGAATACCCGAACGACAATGGTCTTAGGTTCGATAAACAATCCGCGTTCAGCGGGATGACAAATGTACTTTCTTCCAAAGTCTAAGTCAGACTGTCTGTTAAAACGTATTAACTCGATTGCAAAGATGCTGTGTAACTCATTGATCAGATCGTACAAAAATGAATCCTTCCGTCACAATGATGCCGCAGAGGAAAGCTATGATGGGCTGTGTCTAAGGACACGAGATCATCGGATTCGTCGAGCAAAGCCGTCGTTCGAAAAGTGAGGGAAATGGACGTTGCCGTTAATTGGCTAATTTCTATGTTGATGGTTAGAGAAGGACGCTAGCCGCCCTCGAGGAAAAGTTGTTAGCGGGAAGCGTCGTTCGTGAGAAAGGCAAATTTCCCGTACCTTCCCGTAGTTAGGACAAAGGCTGTTTGTCCGTTTGACGGGCTTTAGCTAATTAAATCCTAAGATTTATAGCGGGTCCTCAGGCTGGCTGGACATGCTACTGTTGAGATGCATCGACATCTGGAAATCATCCGACCCGAAGTGTAGAGTCCGCGCGTAGCGAGCCATGGGACAAAAACCGTTGGAATGTTTACTGTCTAGTGCCGCTACAACTATTTCTTTTAAGGGGAGCTTTACAATTGCTGCATTTGGATGAAGTTTCTTCATGCCCATCGTAAACAATGTGGTGGATGATTTAAATGATGACGGGACAAGTTGATATTTGATATTGTCATATGTATTTCAAACTATTCTAAGTATAGAATACAGAGTTAATTGTCGTTCGTTCAGTGTCGCCCGATATACTCGCTATAAGAATGCTCGATACTAACTTTCTGGAGAGTATGATCGTCTATTTATACTGGTCAGGGGAGTACCGGAAAGTTTGAATTTGACTCCAGTTGACAGTTGCACGTAGCGGCGATATTGTTTTGTCCGGAGATTGTTTATTATTACATTTCATACATAATAACGGTGTTAATACTCCGAGACAAAACATCAACGTAAGTCATTCTCGACTCGAATCGTCCTATAATTCATGTGCCGCTGCAAATATATATTGGAGAAGATCGGTATCGTACCCATTAATATGAAAGAAATTTACACGTTCTGTAGGAACGGTAAAATGAGCTACATCGGACAGGGAACTCTCGTACAAAATCACAGCCACAAACCATCTTCCGCAGCCACCATCTGGACAACGTCATTATCCAATGGTTATCCACTTGATTCCACTCAACCCCCACCTCGGATTCGAGCGCAGTTCTCTCCACCACCCATCTGGAGCACTTGAACAACATGTGCTCGGCGTCATCCAAGTTGTCCCCACAGTCCCAGCAACTGGTATGGCTCTTCTTGCCGATCCTATGCCGATAGTAATTGAAAATACCAAGGCATCACATAATGGTGAATCCTCCTCTTCCTCCTTACGAAGATTAATGGGACCCTGATCAACCTTCTTGCCCAAATACCGGGATTGTGGAATGTCCATTTTATAGTCCACCTGTCCTCGGCTTCTTGCAACAAACTCTTCAGCTCTTCCACCAGGTCATGTACCTCGCCCTGCCGATTCACACCAAAGCTCTTCTTCGCCTCGTATTCTTTCCACTGAAGCCTGGCCTCGATATGAACGGGTATGCTGCCCGTTACTACGCACAGTGCCCCGTGCGACACCGTCCTGTACGCCGTTGACGTACGAACCAGCACCGCCCGTTGCGCACTCACCAAGATCTTTCTGTTCTTCTCCATACCGAGGTCAGATGTCCATATCAGCGCAGAGTACAAGACCACCGATTCCCAGACACTGTAATACAACTTCCTTACGGTGTCGGTGGGTCCATTGACGTTAGGCAGCAAGCTCCTAATGGCTCCCACAGACCTCTCCGCCTTGTCGCACACTTGATCCAGATGGGGAGAATACCTCCTGGCATTATCTAGAAGCACTCCCAGGTATTTTACGAAATGATCTCAGAATGACCTCAGTCTTCTCCTACGCCAGACGAAGACCTGTATCCTTGCACCAGTCCGTGACCAGCTTCATAGTTTTCCGAACCCTGCCCTGCCCATGGTGATTACCTGGGCCAGATAATCCGCAAACACGATCTCGTCCACATCTTTCTTTTTTATTATTATCATGGATAAGTCGAAAAACGGGATTAAAATTACGGTGCAGGGGTTTTCGGAGCCCCCAGGCCCCGTCGGGGATTCCAGTGGCTTACCAGGATCGACCCGACGGTCATCAAGCTACTGAAAGAACGGCGGGGCGGGGGCGTGGACCCCGAGGAATCCCCTCGTTCGGTAAAATCTACTGGGGAGAAAGGAGTGGACATTATGGGACGATGTAGCCTCGTGGGAGAGCAAGGTGGAGTAGCGGAGATGGAAAAGGAGTCGAGGAGGGATAAGACTAGGGTCATCTTGGATATTAGGCTAAATGAGAATGTAACTATCACTGTAGGAAAGGAACATGGTGTTGGGTTCAGCCCATTTAAGCCGAGTAGGAGGCTACGAAGGAGTCCGGCGGCGAATCGTAAGGTGGAGGCGGAAGTTGGAGAGGAGTCTGAGGGCGGTGATGGATCGCTTCGGTAATAGTTTGGAGTTGATGATAGTGACCAGAGAACCTCCTATAACTGGAAAAAGCGGAATAGGAAGAAGGCAATTGGCCAGGAAGGCGGTGGAGAGGAGTGTTCGTGCCAGACATGCGAAGTTGTTACCTGCTTGTAGCGAGGCGGAGAACAGTGCCAGAGAGAACCTTGATACTCAGGTTAGTGAGGTTGAAGGGGAAGAGATAATGATTACGATGGATGAGCTATGGGAATTCACGCAAGCCTTTGCGGGAGGCGGTTCAGATGATAAATGTCCTGGTGAAGAAGCTCAAGTTGGACAAGAATGAAAACGAAGGCATTAGAGAGATCGGTGGATTGTGGTGGAGATTGTGGTGGATAGACGGAGAAAAGATGAAGTAGGAAGACAGACACAGTAAGGGTAGATAGTGCTCGGCAGAATACGGGGAGACGAGTTGTAGCGTCGGTGGTGGTCAGGGAGGAGGCAAGAGCAAAGGTGGTGGCAGATTGCTCGAAGAAAAAGATGGTGTCTCTGATGGTTGAAGGGATGAGAGCGGGAGAGATGAAGAGGCCCAGGAAGAGGGATCCTACGTATGTAGAGGCGTACGGAAAGGAGGCTGGGAATGACGAGTCGGATAAGGAGAGAAGTGATGACTCGGAGGGGTGGACGAGCCGTGGATAGGAGAAGAAGGGAAAGGTGGGGCCCCCAGGGGTTGATATCCTCGAGGGTGTGCCCAAGTAACACGGGGGAGAAGGCTGGTGATAAGGGAGCACTGAGTACGAGGAGGAGGAAAGAAGCAATCCTTATTAAAGTGGTCGAAGGACGGGAGTTGATTGACATCTATAAGAAGATAATAGCTGTTAAGAACACGATAGAGGGAGCCACTGGGGTGAGAAAGAAAAGGGCGGGTCATATATTAATTGAATTTCACAGAAGAACGATAGTAAGTGAGCCATGCAACACCTTTAGGAGTCCGTCATACACGAGGTTCCACAACAACGGACCTAATACCGACCCCTGAGGCACTCCCGCATATACTCTTCTCCTCGCTGTACCATCCCGGCAGTGCACCACAATTTTTGCTACCCGAAAGATAATCGTTCAATAAATTTGGCAGTTGACCCGATAACCGACTTTCCCTGACTCCTGCAAGGATCCTCCTCCAACTGAGCGTATTAAATGCGTTCTTCACGTCCAGAGCGACCAAAACGCACACCAGTCCTCTCTTCTGACATAGATCCACGATCCCGCACACTCTACCCAGCGCATCTGTCGTGCCCCTGCACTTCCTGAATCCATATTCCTCCCTATGAAAGGGCTCCCTCCCTAGGCACCTTCCGATCAACTTCTTGCATGTATGCTCCCAGACCTTACTCAGTGTCGGCAAAATGCTTATCGGTCTGTATGATGATGACAAAACAGTGGATCCCTTGCCGGTTTCGGCAAAAGAACCACCCTCGCCACCCTCCACACCGCCGGAATTCATCCAAACCCATTTATGCTGTTAAACAGGTCCAGGAGCCGCCCAGGTCGTTGTTCCGTGATGATCTTAACGATCTCCCCAGGAACCCCTTCCACGCCCGCAGCTTTCCTCGGGTCACATTTCAGAATAGCCGTTCGCAGGTCCTCTTTCGTTACGCATAAATCTTGCTCCTTATCCTTTAGCGTCTGCGGGATTCGAAAACTATGCCCTTCGTCATCCTGCTCCGCTCGTCTGGCGACGAAAATGTCTTCTAGAATTTTCGCAACTCTGTACTTACTAAGAGCTTCCGGCGCCATATTCCGAGCCATTTTAGCTCTTACGACTCGATACGGCCTCGCCAGGGATCCTGGTCCAGAGTTGCGTAACACTCCTTCCACCTTTCCTCCTTGCAACGTTCGATCGCCCTTCTTAACCTCCTCCTTGCCTCCTTATACTCGGTTACCATATGGCCAGTATTGTCTCTAACAGCTGCCACTGCCCGCTGCGCTCTTCTTCTTAATCTCAGAGTTGTCCTTCTCAACCCGGATAACTCTGCGTTCCACCAGTGGTTAATACATCTCCTGCCGCGCGGCCGGAAGATCTTGTTCAATTCATCGGTACACGTACGTTCCAGACATTTCTGGAATTGGACGCCGTGTGTCGCCTCGCCATTCACAATAAAACTCAAATTCTCGACGAACCTCTTCAGGAATTTTCCCGTATTTCGCATTAAAGTCGGCGGCCACTAACAGCGCCGGAGCTCTTCTCCTAGTGTCCCTTATCACCACCTCCAGTTACCCTATGTATCTGCCAAACTCCTGCCTACTCACATTGGGGGAACAATACCCACGGATACACGTTGTGTCCTCCACTTTGATGCCGACCAACCCTCCTTGCTAACCAATCTCTCACTTGCCGCATGCCTTCCATTGAATAGGCTAACCCACAGTGACGCATCCGCGACCATATCATTGCACCAATACGGTAGCTGTCTGTACGGTTCGAAGATGAATACTACGTCCACCCTATTCTCACATACGTACTACGTTAATAGATCCTGTGCAATCCAGCATCTATTCAAGTTTAACTAGAAGGACCTTTATCTTCTCCTGCCCTTATAATCCATCCTCACCATCGGACAGCCCAAAGAGCCTGTAACGTGCCTTGCGTTCACTCTCGCGTGCTTGCTGCACATCGCATACCAAGGCTCCTTTGTGTACACACTCATTACGCGCTCACTACTGCCGCACCTCCTACACAATTCTTTATCCGGACACAACACCGAGCACCTTGCAGCCATATGCTCTGACATATGGCATTACAGCATCGTTGCACATTCGGCAGCAACCTAGACGAAGCGATAGTAAAACCAGTTCTGGCCTTCTTGCCCCTTCCTCCCGTGGGACCGCACTAGCGGGTAACACCACCGCCGCCACCTGAGTACCCCATGGCGCCATCCTCAACGCCCTCACCTCCACACTTTCTCCATTCTTTATCCCCCACTCTCTTCTCACGTTCTCCACCAACTCCTCCTTGGTGTTAAGGGGATCAATATTTTTTATCTGCACTGTAGCCTTGCTCACTAATGCAGCTATCTCCGTTGCACCGCACAAGGCGGCCTTAACCCATTTGCATCCAAGGGCACATAAATCCGCGCCCAGCGACGGTCTCCTATCACCAAGCGCCGATTATTACGCAATCGGGCGACTGTTTTCTCACTCGACCTCACTATTCTGAGCATCTATATCCTCCTTCGCACTATCCTCCGCTTCACTGTCGGCAGGCAACGATTTGCCACATCTAGCGAGCGTGCTTCTTTCGACCGCTTTCCTCGCCAGATGCCTTCCCCCTTTATCATTTCTCACTATAATCGGCCTACTCTGGTCGCTATTCCCAACACCAAACGACACTTTACCACCTTCCGATTCATCGCCAACATCCGCCTTCATTTACCGGCCTACAATCGGGCTTCTCTATAGCCTCTTGCTCGGCTCAACCCATTTGCATCATGGCTCTGCTTCGGAGGACTGGTCCCTATCACCGCGCGCGGTCTGTCGTAGGTGCAGTAAACGATATCCGAATCCTTCATGGAGCTTATCGAAAGTTTGCTGTTCAAAACGATTAGTAGACGATGTTACTTCGCAAACATCGCATCTTACAGTCGTTCAAACAGGGGAGAAAAGTAAAAAAATATTATTTAAAAAAAAAATTATTTAGACTAAAATGGAAATAAAAAAAGGCAGTCGCAGCGCGCGTAATAATCCGCGCTTGGTGATAGAAGATAGTCGCAGCGCGCGGATATATCTGCGCTTGGATGCAAAGGGTTAAATGGGCTGAACCCATGTCCCTCCTTCTTTCCCTTCGGATTCGGTACAACAGTGATGGTTACATTATCATTTAGCTTAAAATCCGAGAAAACCTTAGAATTTTCCTTCTTGCCATCCTCTTTTAATGCTAGCGTTCCGCCTTCCTCGCTTGCATGGCTCATCCGTCCCGTTGTGTCCATCTTGTTTTCCCAAGTTACCTTTACCGCACGAAGAGTTGCCTTGGGATCAACATCCCCCCACCGTTCTTCCAGTCACTTGATGATCGTCGGGTTGAGCTTGGGAAGCCACTCGAATCCCCGACGGGGCTTGGGTACTCCGAAAGCTCCTGCGCCGTAAACGAGAGTTGACTTTCCTGGGCAGATCTTTCGCATCCACAACCTCTCTGTAGGATTCGATCCAGTTTTCGTCCTGGCCAACTTTAACCAGGATCGCTTCTCTCCTTCTCCTCGCTACTCTTTCTCTCCTTTCTTCCTTTCTACCTTTATCGACGTGCGCCTCATCACCAGTCCTTTCGGTTACACTCCTGATCCTTCTTCGCCTGTCGACCGCCCTTCCTCCCTTCCTCTCTTCATATCGCATGCCTCAACGTAAGACAGATCCACTTGCCACGTCTTTTTCCCAAAAGACGCTGTTGTTTCCGAGCCGAGATATGCCCATTCTCTATAGAGGATGGTTGGGTCGCGTGGTTCGAACGACGAGATAACTCGCTGCTGACACCGTCGATTGTATTTAAAATATCAAATAAATAAATATAGACAATGCTAATAAGATCGTTCAAGACTAACTGATAACGGATCACCTTGCGAACGCGTCCGCTTATTTATACTGGTCAGGGGAGAGCCGGTAAATTTAAATTCGAGTTTATTTGACGGTTGCACGTAGCGGCTACATTGCTTTGCCCGGAGCTTATTTAATATTACATTATGTATGTCCTAACGATGTCGATACTCCTAGGCAAAACAACAACATGATTTGAATTGTCCTCTAGCTCATGCGCCGCTACAGAACTCAAAACTGCCACTACCAAATCAACCGCCTAGCTGGAACATTTCCCCAACATGTCCGCTCGCCATCGCGTCCCCGATCGAACTCCCTTCTTTGTTCAAGCTGACTCTATAGTTCTCGAAAATACCATGCCCAGTCAGGATCTGCATTGTGAAGTAGTCTATGTTCTTTTTCCTCTTTCCCGCTTTCTTGTCCAGGCCTACCAAGATGGCAAGGTCGTCGATTATTTAAATTGACCCTTCGTCCTATTTATCGTCGTATCTTTAAAATCATGGATAACATATTTGCGATCTGACGCATGAAAAACATCCGGGACTATGGTTCTTTTGTGTCTCTTCATGAAACATTTACTAACGCTCGTCATATCTAAAAAGCTCCTCCTGGTTCCCTTCCGGTAGGTGAAGCTCTTTCCGGCCCATATAGGAGTTAATTGATTTTAGTTTAGTACTTTCGACAGCATCCTACGTCTTTTGTCGGTCTTGGTCCCATCCCAAGCGGTTGATTTGACGTCGAAATCGCCGGAAATAATTACAATTTTATGCTTCCTTTTTACTCTTCTGATAGCTTTATCGAGCCTCTCTATGTACACCATGAAGCTGCTTAGGCTGATATTGGATGAGCAATAGCCACGCAATACACCTACCTTTACTTCTACGAAGCCCTCCTCTTCTACTAATACGTCTTCGCTGGGGTGAATACCATTGAATCTAGTAACCCAAATAGACACGTCCCCTTTCTAGTCATAGTACCAAAATGAAAGCTGCCGGTTAGATTGCGAAATAATGGCCACGACCACCCGGCGTTCCCAAGCGTATTGTTGCACCAGATCCTGTGTCAACTTGCTCCGATTTAAATTTATTTGCTGGATCTTCATGTTAGCTATCTACTTGGGATTCCTTGTCTCAATAACATCCCATAGGTGGGGTACGTACGCGACCTTGTTATGTGCCTTGTCCTCGTTTCGGACCCCTTGTTACACATCGCGCAGCATGGTTCGTTCTCTCAGTTTGCAATTCTATGGTTCTTTGCAACTTGCCGCCTTCTTCAAGGTCTTAATGTAGGTGTTTTTTAGATTCGACTATGTCGTCGCCACCTTCGTTATCTCCTGTACCCACCAAATTAGTTCAGCCCCTATGTCAGCTGTGGAGGATGTTCTCATCTCCAAGGCCAGCTCCACAAGTACATCTGGGGCTGTGGATGTCAGCTTTCTGTTTCTTCCCCTGGACGTCATTGATGAGGACGAGGCCCCATAGGCCAGCGGCTCTTCGATGTCCGAACTCGCACTTTGCTGCGAGATCCCTGCCGTAGTGTTCCGGTGTCTGATTCGGCCCTTGGCACCATGACCCGCCCCATGCCTGAACCCTCTGGTCTGTCCATCCTCTCTCTTGGATTTCCTGGTTACCTTTGACGCAAACTCCATTTCCTCCTCGAGGGAATTTAAATCTGAACACTGAACAGATCCTCTTAAACCGATCTACCTGTTTCCAAAACAGCTAGTTAAGTACCCCTGCACTGCGTCGGTAGAATATGTTGACGCACCATCCCATATAAACCACATATTCGTACGCGTGTGTGCATATTTAAAATTTCTACGTATGTAAATTAATTAATTGGAATGGCAAGATAAATGGACCAATGGTTTTGTTATTTAAGATTCCGTTCCAAACATTTACCGAGAACTGCATTTGCGAATTTGCCGCTTTTAATGCGTGTTGAATTTCCATGTCCAGAAATGTTCGTAACGTATATTTACTATTCCACAGTTATTAAATGATGCTTAGTCGGTGAATGATATCATCGCGGGGAAATTGGAATTGCGTTGAATTTTCCGAGACATCCATTGGCAAAAATTCTGTTTTCTTTGAAAGTCTTCTGTCCTGAACTTTTTGATAGCTATACAGATGTAGATTTTCTTGCTTCAATACAGACCATACGATGTTGTTGTGATACCTGCTACTGCAGCACTTACGACTGAATTTTCTTCAGTACGGTATTCTGTCGGTATTGTTCCGGATTGATTCTGCTTTTTTAAAACTGTTGTATCCTTTACCTCAGTATGGCTGAAACGGGGAAATGTAGCGACGAAAAGTTTATTCAGAAAGAAAAATTTACTATATTCTCCGCCGATGCTTTCACCTTCTTTTTGTAACTCGAAATTAATCGGGAACAGTCAGAGTATTCAAGAAGTTTCTTTCGAAAGCAAGGGTATTGCAGTGTTGGTTATTAATTTAGTGTTAAGTTAGGATGAGTGGTACATTGTAAGTAGTTTAAATGAACAGAGCTATCACCGCTGATCACTGTAAAGATTTCGCACATCATCCGCACCGGGCGGCTGTCTGGCTGGTTCCAGAAAGGACGAATCGTTGTTAATTATGGCATCGGCCAACTTTTTTGGGCATTCAGTAAAGATCTCCTGGCAACGTGCGAAGGAGAATTTTTTGCGATAATTTCGCCTTGACTTTTTATTTTTATATTTATGGCTGCTTTTCTTTATCTGGTGTTTTTCTATTTTTCCTTTGAGAGCTCCATAGAGACTATTCTGGAACTCATCTAATTTGCCGGTAAGTGTTTCTTTGTTACTTTTGTATTGTTCCCAATTATTCATTAGCTGAGAGTATATATCCCTTAGTATTGGGGGTACCTCAGCTAATTTTTCAATTTCTTTTGTTAGGCTTTGTTGCCATTCTAGAACCATTTCGACGTTGGTATATTCCGCAGACGCCATGAATGGTTCAGCGAGATCGCACCCGCCCTCTGCCTCTTGGCCACCCTCCTGACGGTCCCCATCTGTGCTGGCAGTTTTTAATGTCTTTCGCTTACTTCGTATCTGCTCAGCTGGTTTGGTTGTTAAAATTTTGCTTATTTCGACATTGGGGTATTTGTAATTCTTATATTTTGTATCTAATTCCCTCAGAAGAGCGACCTCATCTGCTGTCCATCTGCTACTTTGTTCAGGGGGGTCCGTTCCCCTTCTTTTAATATTTCTAATGGCAGGGTGCGCATGCCGCTCATGGGTCGAAAGACCCCTTTGGGATCCAAAGCTCATGGGGCAAGCGTCACACCTGTAGCGTCCTTCACTAGTTTGCGTATTTTCGCTACATTTAGGAATGTGGCACCTGACCCCATGAAGCTTAAGGAAACACCTCCGACATTTATAACAACCCCAATTAATGGGGGAATCTGTATGGTGTTCGTTTAAGTGTCTGTCCAGGTCTGTTAGGTTTATGAAATAGTTATGTATTTTCTTCTTTTCACAGACCGGACAGATCACTTTATCCCCCATTAATGGGACCCAAATCGTGTCCAGGGACGTGCCAGTTTCGTCGCCAATAGTCCCCTCCGGAGCGGATAAATCCGCCACAGCGTCTCCGGGACTGAGAGACGCCGTGTCCGAGGCCTTTTCCGTTATTTTATCGAATTGTTACCAGTATTGTGTAATCTTACGACTTGCCCTTCCACTACCACTCATGTCCTTTTAATAGCCAAGTTGTCATAATTCCGACCAAGGAACAAGTTCCTTATATTTTTAGTTTTATATTTTCACGGTTGTAGGTGTACTAACCGTTAAATCGGCAAGCCGATTTATTTTATGTCTTTCGCTCCTTCTTCGCCACACTCCATTTGGCCATGCACACCTTGTCCGGGGGACTTGTACCCCACGCTGACACAGTGAGCATGTCACCGGCGGTACCGCGAGGAGGTAGGAGTGTGACTTGAGCGGGCGAGACCGAGGTCTCCCCGCCCCCCTGAGTAACTATGAACTCCAAGGGATCCACAGCATGACCGTTTAGTGGCGGCACGCTAGCTTTCCCCGAGAGAGTCATAGTTACTCCCGCCTTTTTGCTTCTTATTTTTAAGTTGCTTTTACTTTTAACTTTTTTTTTACTTATAATCCAATTCAGGATCACGACACTGATATATCGAAGCATAAGATAAACTGTCCGAAAATGGCAAACGGCGAAATGGATTCACGATAAATTAACGTGGAGATTTGCGCGCTCATCCTACTCCGTCGACTACCAAGGAACAAACAGAATATCGTCCTGTCTTTGGTTGTCCTTGTTAAATAGATAGATAAGCAAGTGAGTAGGTTGTCGAGTCCTTCAAAGAGTAGCGTACATGTAATTTTGTAGATTTTAACCTATTTGTTCTTCCAAATCCTTTCGATACCTTAGCAGTCCTGATAGAATTATTCTAAAAGTTCTCGAAGGGGAATGAGCATTGTCTGGAGCAAACACTTCGTAAAGAAAGTGAATATAAAACGATTTGCTTGTTCTTGCAGATCATCTTATGCAATGCCTGTGAATTTATGATTTCTTAAAGAAAATAAAATCGAGTTCGCAAAGATGATCTTAAGAATTACCTTGAGAAAGAACTATGAATATAGTCCTTTAAATAGCGAATATCTCCAAGCATTCGTGGAATTCGTATCGTTTAATCATTCGAAACGGTCATTGCAGTTTCGTTCGTGTGCTTGTATCGTTAAGTTAACGACGTTAACATTTTCTGCACCAGTCGTAGAGTAAAGAACCGTCTTAATCTCTGAGCATTCGGAGATTGCACCCTCATCTACATTTCTGGATTCATCGAATTAATCAGTCGAAAATGATCAATTGATGAACCTATGCGAGGTATCTTTAACGGTATGCAGAATATCCAAGAATTTGTTTCTTCAGTAAACAGACAGTTTCTTGCGGATATTTCAACTGCAAGCATCATCGCAGAGTTGCGTAAATAAAGATAAATTTTATCTGAGCAGTCGAAGGCAATTCTGTTTTGTTAGATCAGTTGTGAATCCAGGTGCATTTCCAGGTATTTTATTACCTTCACAGAACAGTGAGGTCGAGGGAGAGGAAATAATGCTTACGATTGGTGAGATAAGGGAGTTTACACACCTTGTTGGAGGTGGTGCAAATAATGAAAGCACTGGTGAAGAAGTTGATAAAGACAAGAATGATGGGATTAAGGAGATAAACAACGTGATCAGGGATATAGCGTCGTCGAAGGACCAGTGCATTGGACAGATGAAAAGAAGGAAGAAGATGAAGTCTGAGCAAGGAAAAGTAGAAGGGGAGAGGCGGAATAGAGGGAAGCGGGCTGCAATAGGCGCTGTGGACGAGAGTAAGGAGGACACGGGCGAAAAAGTAGCGAGTGACTACTCTAAAAGAAAGATGGTGTGCCCCGGTGAAGAGAGGAAGGTCGTAACAGCGAAGAGGTCCAGGAAAGGGGAACCTACCTACGCGGAGATGTGCGGTAGGTTGGTTGAAAACGAAGGGAGCGACAGAGAGAGGAGCGAGGACTCGGAGCTTTGGAGTACGGCTGGCAGAAGAAGGAGGGAAAGGAAGCGGCCCCAGGGGTTGCCATTCTCCGGCGTGCGTGCTAATGAATGGCTGGGGGGGGAGGTGAAGGTAGAGTAGGTGGAAGAGGGTCAATAAATGCGCGGAGCAGGAAAGAGGCAATTTTGATCAAAATGGAGGAAGGTCGGGACTGGATCTAGACGTATAAAAGAGTAATGACCGCCAGGAACACGATCGAGGGAGCGGCGGGTATGAGAGAGACCAAGGCTGGTCACATACTCATCGAGTTTGATAAGAAGATCGTAAGAAGCCAGCGCGGGGCAATTTTAAATATTCGACAAAGAATGTTGATGCGGGAAAATTCCTGAAGAGGTTCGACGAGAATTTGAATTTTATAGTGAATGATCGTACGTGTGCTGATAAATTGAAAAAGATCTTCCCGCCGCACGGCAGGAGAAGTATTAACCACTGGTGGAACGAAGAGTTGTCCGGGTTGAGAAGGGCACCTCTGAGATTAAGAAGAAGAGCGCAGCGGGCAGTGACAGCTGGTAGAGACCAATGCTGGCCATTTGGTAACTGACTTTAAAGAAGCAAGGAGGAGGCTAAGGAGGGCGATCGAACGCAGCAAGGAGAAAAGGTGGAAGGAGTTTGGTTTCACTCTGGACCAAGATACTTGGAGGAGACTGTATCGAGCCATAAGATTAAAATGCGCCGGAATACACCGCTGGATCGTCTCCATAAGGACACAACGGCGAGAATTCTGGAGGATCTTTCCGTCACCAGACAAGCGGAGCACGGAGGTGAAGTGCACAGGCCTCAGATCCCGCAGATGCATGAAGACTGCTAACTGCCATTGGAAAATATGACCCGAGAAAAGCTGCGGGCGTGGAAGTGGTCCCTGGTGAGATCGTAAGGAACATCACGAAACAGCGACCTGGGCTGCTCTTGGACTTGCCCAACAATATAAACAGGTCGGGGCGAATTCCGGCGGTATGGAAGGTGGCGAGAGTGGTACTCTTACCAAAGCCAGCAAAGGATCCGTTGCTGTCGTCTTTGTACAGGCCGATAAACATTTTACCGGCGTTGAGCAAGATTTGGGAGCGCACGTGCAAAATTTTGATGGAAAGGTGCCTAGGGAGGGACCCCTTCCACAGGGAGCAATACGGATTCAGCAGGCACGGGGGCACGTTAGATGCGCTTGATAGGGTGTGCGGGATCGCGGAAATATGTCAGAGAAGAGGGCTGATGTGCGGTTTGGTCGCCCTGGATGTTACGACTATCATTAACAAGATCAATTGGAGGATCCTTGAAGCGGTTAGGGAAAGGCAGTTACCAAGCTAGCAGTAAGTTTTATTGAGTGATTACCTCTCGGAGAGGAAAATCGGGGCGTAATGTCAGGATGATACGGTGAGGAGGGATGTTTATACGGGAGTGCCTCAAGGGTTGATAATAGGTCAACTGTTGTGGAACCTAGTTTACGATGGGCTCCTGAAGGTGTTGGACCCGGTTAAGAACATGGATGCGATTGCGTTTGCAGATGATCCGGCTCTGGTGATCGCTATGCGGAAGTCACAGGACATCGGCGATAGGGTCCGCGTAGCCATGAAACTGGTCACGAACTGGTGTAAGGATACGGGCTTGCATCTGGTGCAAGATAAGACGGAGATCATCCTACTTACGGGGAAGCAGGTTCCGAAGATTTTGAAGATTGACGTGGGTGGTGGGGAGATTACCACCAGAAATACAGTAAAATATTTGGGGATGCTTTTGGACAATGCCAGGAGGTATTCCCCCATCTGGAGCAAGCGTGTGACAAGGCGCAGACCATTTGTAGAGACCATTAGGAGCTTGTTGCCGAACGTCAACGGACCTGCCGACACCGTGAGGAAATTGTACTACTGTGTCCGGGAATACTCTCAGCATAGAAAAGAACAGGAAGCTTCTGAAAAGTGCGCGACGGTGTCGCACGGGGCACTGTGTGTGGTTACGGGCAGCATGCCCATACATATCAAGGCTAGGCTTCGGTGGAAGGAGTACGAAGCAAAGAGGCGCTTTAGCGTAAATCCGCCTGGCGATGTCCAGGAGCTGGTGGATGAGTTGAAGAGTCCGAAACACGAGGCTCAGAGCAAGTGGAGTTAGGATGGATGTTCCACAATCGTTGGAACTGGACTAGAAGACTGATCGGGGATCCCTTGATCTTCTTTAATCCATTTACATCATGGCCCTACTTGAGAGAACAGTCGCAGGCATCAGCGGCGTTCAACTGACGACTGGTCCCTATCACCGCGTGCGGTCGGTCGTAGGTGCAGTAAACGACATCCGAATTCTTCGTGGAATTTATCGAAAATTTACTGTTCAAAACGATTGGTAAACAATGTTATTTCGCAAACATCGCATCTTACATTCTTTATAACAGAGGAAAAAAGAAGAAATTATTTATTTAAAAAAAATAAGAAATAAGAACTTAAATCATATTATTTCTCGTGGAATTCTTTAAAATGGACGATACAATAAACTGATATAGGTGAGATGCTGACAAACGGGTCAAACGTGATCTCTCACATCTGAAGAACACTTAGCGATTGAAATAAAAAGCAAACGCAGCGCGCGTAATAATCCGCGCATGGTGATAGAAGACAGTCGCAGCGCGCGGATATATTCGCGCTTGGATGCAAACGGGTTAAGAAGAAGAGGAAGATCAATTACCATGCGATGCAAATCCTTATCGGACACGATATCTTCAATTACTACCGGAACAGGATCGCTAAGGAGTCGCATACCAGTTGCTGGGATTGTGTGGACGTTCAGGATGATGCTGAGCACGTGTTGTTTAAGTGAACCAGATTGGTGGTGGGGAGAACTGCGTTTGGATCCGAAGTGAGGGTTGAATTTAAGCTGGATAATGATATCGTGGTAAGGATGGTAGCTGAGGATCGATTATGGCGGAGCTTTTCCTCATTCTGCACCAGAGTGATAAAGTTACGCCAGCCCAAGGAGAGGAACACGGAGGCGCTGAGTAGAAGAGTGCGAGGAAGAAGAGCTATGTGAAGGTGGAATAGAGTTTCAGGGTACGTTGCGTAGAGGCCAACCCGAAGTATTGTCGAATGATTGTGCCGGGTTGGAACCTCGAGTACCACTTTAGATCTGGGAAGGAGGGGGGTTTTTAGTGGATATGGCGATGTCATCTGATCGAGTCCCACATTATCCATTGATGAGCTGCGATGGGTATGCGTAACGCATTTTCCCCTCCTCGCGGAAAAAAGTACTTTATTACCTTGTGCAAGTTCGTTGTAATGTAGAGTTGTCATGTAGATTGGGGATTCCTTGGCGAAGAATGCAAGTTGTGTGATTGTATTTAACATATCCAGACAGAAACTAACCGATTATTTTTCGAAGAAAGGGGAACTCGTGTGGTGGATGATTAAACGTGCTGCTTCAAATGATGAAACGAGTTCTAGTCAAATGTATTTAGCAATCGTTCTCAGAACGGAGTACAGAGTTAGTACGATACGTCATAATCGTCGCTCGCTCGATGCTACTCGTTATAATGATACTAGATATTCATTCCCTGAAGAGCATAATCGTCTATTTATACTGATCGGGTGAGTGCCGGAAAGTTTAAATTTGATTTCGGTTGACGGTATATATATTTAATGAATACAAAAAAGTTTTTTTAAAGCAAAACAAAAAATTATAACAGATTTCTAAGTCTATTTCATAGGCTGCAGTTTTCAATCGGTGTCCAAGATTCACCTCATAATTCTTGACTGAAACAAAAAAAACTAAAAAAGAATTAAATTATTATATATTTTTCTTCTCGATGAACTACAGAAAAAAGGCAGAAAGTAGTGAGAAATTTAAAATTTTGGCGAGTTTAGAGGAAAAACGTGTTTCATAAAGAGAAGAAATATACTTTAAGGTGCTATGACAATTATTTAAATAAACTTTTTGAAGAAAAGTTTAGTTCATTTAGAAGAGAATTTAATACCGAAGAAAAGGAATTTTGATTCAATTAAATAAGTCGTTTGGTTTTTTGCTATCACTTATACCAATTTAGAGAAATGAGGAAAATAAAAACTGGGGAAAACGCGTTCCAAACTTTTCAATAGGAAAAAATATCAATTTTTAGTTACTTACGTAGACAATCGGCTAATCAGCTATTCCTGGTCCATATAACAGTCCTTCTACTTCGTCAAAAGCCTCATTTTGATGTATTTGATCGAGTCTACGAGCTGTACGAGCCTCTTTACTGCTAAATGCCTGGCGCTTGTACTGTCTCTCGATCCGTTGCGTATCATACTCAAATTAAGCAACTGCATGACACTCAAAATCGCTGAATACCCTTCGTTGAACATACCTGCCGCCATGTAGGTAGGTTAATTTCAACAATTATTTGGCCCGAATTCAGGTGTTTTGGAGTGATGAGCCAAATTCTTCAGTTGAACGACTGCCTAAATATCGCGTTTGTCACGTCGGAGACACGAGAAATCACAAAACCGATATATCGCCGGCGATCTGCTCGCGTCGCGAAACGTTCGAACGTTTCACGAATAAGGCGAAGAAATTGAACTTTATGTATAATAACACAGGTTATTATGCGAATCCAACAGAGTGACGGTTCAAAGTGTTACAACAAAGTGATCTCTTAAGCGCTAGTTTACGAGGGTTTTTATATTGGAAGCCTTGGAGCGACGTCAACGAACGTGTCTCAGAGGCGGCTATTCCGTTACCTGTGGCATGAAGGACTTCTTAAACGTGTGACACGTTCAAAGATTATCGTTTGAGATATCTTCATAAATTGGGCGAATGTGTTTCTCAACTTCCTCGTTAATCGGTCGATCGGGATGCTTGAAAGATTTTAATTGATCGATGGATTCAGCTTAGCGTATTCGCACCAATGCTGTCGATGCCAACTGGACTATTATCGTGCCGAGGAGATTCATCAGTTGAACAATAATGATCGAATGTTGCTATTATAGCTTCTTTCATCTTTTGGACAGAATCCACGTTCCTTCTAATGGTCAAACCGTAATGAATCGTCAGTTTTTCTATGATACCGTCTGTCAACCGTTCCTTACGACTGAGCTTCCTTTTTTTGCTTTATATTTCGAAGTCGAGAACCCATTCATTTTTGTACGTGCCCCACGCCCTCATTTTTTATAGCAGGACAATCATCACCGTACGGGTTTATCTTCAAATTCCTGCAAAAGATTTTGTATCACCGTCGGAGTGGCGAGCGCTCCAACACCCGTTGGACGCCTGTCTGCTTTCGGCTTTATATTATATTTTTGGAAATATTTAGTATTATTTTTTATTTTTTTCATTTTATAAATATACTCTTAGATAGTTTATCTATCGATCTATTCAATAAAAAAACGATTTTTTTGACATTCTAATTCGGGACACCCTCTTAAGAAATATCGGGTGCATCATAAACAATATTGCGGGAAAGCCTAGGTGCCGTTGGGCCAAAAAGGGCCTGGCAGTTTTTTCGAAGAGTCGAGTGGTGACGAGTCGAGTTGGGGAATCGTGAGTCGAGAGTCGAACGGTCCCCGATTGTAAGTTAACAGTTGAGTGGTGAGAAGTCGAGTTGTGAGGAGTCGAGAGTTGAGTTGCCGAATTGTTACGAGGTGTAAACTATTAGTTGTGAATTGTGAATTAACTATTTAGTTATAACACATTACTCTACTTAATTCACGTTAAGTAACCATCGTTTCCTGTTTAATCCATTGTAAATAGACCTATCGATCAATAAACTTGTCGTGTATGATAAATAAAAAAAATCTTATAAATATATCTATGATAGATGTATTACACAACTATGTATCACAAAACAAACTTACGGTAATTATAATATAGCTACAATAGCTAACAAGAAGGGTAATTCATTTAAGCAGTATTCATATTTGCTTAGGCTATATAATATATTAATTTACTTTCTGTACGCAATGTTTTCCTCGGATTATTCTTATGGAATTGAAATTCTAGACTTTCGAAAGTACACCAGGAACTTTCATATATCTTCGTCCATAGAAATAAAGTTAAGAATGTAGGTAAAGTTATCAAAGTTAATCAAAATGACTTCCCTTTCTCGTTCCAATACTTTTCTGCATATACGTCTTCTCTCTTCTGAGTGCGAGCTAAAGATACTCCGTCCTTTTTCGCGCTGTTCTACAGGTCCTTACGTTTCTTTTCTAATTTTCTGCCACGCATCCTCATTTTTCACTCTATTGCAATAATTGCAGTTGTCTGGATTCCAAAGGACTTCCCATTTACGATGGATATCGGTGCATTAAATTCATGAATAATGCTTGGGGCACTTGGATTAAATGATGTAACAAACTCTTTGCCACGTGTTGTGTAAAAGAACTTCTGATATTGTACTTAATAACGGCTGCGAGATCACCACAATGGTCTGATGTCGCCAAAACGTGGCCGCGACCTCAAAATGAAAAAACTTCAATCTAGTAAAAAATCGGTATTTCTGCAGTCGGAGGTTCTGCAGTCGCTGCTTAAAAATTTCAATAAAGTTTTTAAAAGCAGAATAGCTAATCCAATATGGCGTATGTAATTAAAAGATTGTTCTTCTTGAACATTGGCATTGTGGTGTTTTTTGGATCGCTGGTTACGAATATGGTCTTAAAATATGTAAACGTTAGATTTTTTAAAATCTAAAATTTTTTAAAACGTCATTTTTAAAAAGTTTTAAATTACGTGACATTTGTAAATAACAAAGTGTATCGTGTTCATTGAATTAAATATTCTAAAAAATAAAAATGAAATAAAAAGATATATTAAAAAATAAGGAAAATAATACGACGAACGATTTGAATTCCTGTTGGTATCACTATCGGAACAACACAGCTCATAATCACAATCTGTACCAGTTTTGTTTCCTTTTTCCATCGCTTGTGGTGTTAAAAGCTTTTCTGCACCTTTTTTTTTCTTCTTTTTTATACGTGTGGAAACCCTCATGGACACCCCCCCTGTCGCCGCTTTTCTGGGAAGCGGCGGAGTAGTGTCGGACTTTGCCGACTAAAACCGCACGGTGGACCGCCTGACGCTCAACAGGGATGCCCCGGGACCTCTTTCTAATTACTGCCGCAGCACACCTGCGTCTTCTCCCATCTGAGGGAGTCGTTCCTTGGTTAGTTCGGGCATTTGGAGGGGCCGCCTCTCTCAACGCTACCCCTGGGCCGTCGTGCAAATCTGAAGAGATCCAGATCCTGTCCAGTAACATATGTAAAAAATCTGTCGTTTTGGGATTCATAGATTTTCTATATTATACTCTAACATACTTGAATACATTTTTCTATAATTATATAGAAATGCATACTTACTCAAAATATAGAGCTTAAAAGACAAAATTATACTGGTGACCCAACATTTTTGTAATCGACTGTATATACGTCATCTTCACATAAAATTTAGAGGAAAGAGAGACATTCTGACGTAAAGGGGACGATATTTTCTTCTCACTTTTTAATTATATTATCAATTAATTTGATTTTTGTAAAGGAACACTTACTCATCCTTGCGCATGCAAACCTCCCCTTATTCCTGTTTCTTTTAATATTAGTTTTCTCCAAGCTTTTGCTTCAACAATTACTTCGTTTTTCTAATTGGCTATAATGTTTTAGGAAATTATTTGAAGAGTCTACATTGCCAGAAATATGTGGTAAACGCATTTTGCGATATGCAAGGAAACTGATTTCTCAGCAAGTCAAGACTTGATAAATTCTTTGCTATAATGCCACGGTAAGTCCGTTTCTTTTATCCGCCCTTAATTGTACGATGCGCTATTTCATTTAAAAAGGGTGATGAATTCCATTTATTCATTGTCTTTCCTAATCATTATTTACAAATTACAAACGAAAAAGACAAGTTTCATTCTTGTTTAGTTTTATATATAAATACTTTAGTATTTATCTTAATTAACTCTATTCTGTTCTGATTCTATTGTGTTCAGTATTGGGCATGATGTTAATACTACACCAAGTCTCATAAGAACAAAATTATCTAAAATCTCTCAATCTTTTTATATTGCTATTGTTTCGATGATTCGCGGAGAGACGCGTTCAAAGATATCGCGTCAACGAGAGTCGTAAATTCTCGTTACGATTAAATAACCGACGCCACGAACTGATCGATCCCCTATTTCTTTTATGATAATACAGGTGGTTTAATTGATGGTAGACTGGATTCACACGTATAAATGTGGTTTATTTAAACAACTCAACTACAGTCTTGACAAGGCAGAATAAGCGAGGTAAGAGTACAAGACGACTCTTCGAACACCGGTGTTAGACTGATTTTCCGCGAATATGATGCTAAGGAGGAAACCTAGCGATGGGTGTGTCCAAGGAAACGAAAAAAGCCGATCTGTTAAAGGCAAGTTTTCGTTGATAGTAAGGGAATAGGTTTTATTGGTGACAACAAAAAGGCCATTTCAGGTGGTCAACACGTGTTAGACAGACGGCAAATGCAGTTAGAATTGGCAAGTGATTGTTTTTGGTCTGAAGGATCTTAGGGGTGTATAGGCCAAGGTTTATGATAGATCCTTGAGGCTATTGAGAGACCGTGCATCTGGATGCTATTTCTCCCGCGGTGAGTGACCTGGTCCAGGTAGAAAGTCGCCAGACGTAACAGCTATATATTTCTATATGTCAACGTGATATGGAGCAAGGTATGCCATGTTCGAAATCATATTAAAAGACAGTTTATACTTTCTTTTCCAAAAAGAATAGATGATATTCCATATAGAAAAGAAAAGCAGTAGAAAACCAGTTTATTCTTATTTCCTATAGTAACGTAACACTATTATATTATGCACACAAAAATTTAGCTAAGGATGGAATAAAGAGAAATTGTAACGCCAACTTTTAAAATAATAATTATAACAAATTAAATAAACTGCGGAAGTTTATACAGTGAATATGGTGCATGTAAGTTTGCGCCGATCGGGGTCCAACAAGGATTTAGGGATATCTTTACGTCGGGGAGCACTCAAAGAATTGTTGCAAGTTGTTACCACGATGATTTTACAATAAACATCTCTTTGAGATGTATAATGTTGTATTATTAAGTGTATATCTTGGCACAAGTCATTCCTCTCTTGGAGCGAGCAATACAGTTTCCCAACCTAATCTAATTAATGTTTAGTTCCCTTCTTCTCCTTCTTATTTTTGCTTATATATACATATAAATGTAATATATGCATAATATTCGACTACAGGTATAACAAAATGTGAGGATCGACTCTTAAGAAGAACAGATCAAAAATAGAAAAATGGTATTTTCGGCTTTGCTTTTTTAAGAGTAACTATTGACAACTAAAAATCGGCTGAGACATCACTGTGCACGAGCAAGTCTCCTTATACTGATTTACACGAAGCAAAGTTAGGATAGTTCGAGCAGTGGACAGCTCAGAGACCCTTAAATTGAACAACACCAACGCAACAGCTGTCCGAGCACATGTAATCGAATAAAGAGGCTATGATATTCGGAAACGTAAACGATTCCAAACATTTATTCGTTCTTCTTACTAGTATTGGTGGACTTTCGGCAAACCTTTTGCTCTAATACATTTCCAGTTTCCTTGAACTTTTGTAAGATTCCTTTTACTCGATGTACAAAATATTTCCTTCAAGAGGAGCTAATAGTTGCTACCTGACGTTAAAAATTCTCTCTTTAATCGGAAACGCGACGATGCTTATGTAACGACCACCCACAAGAGCCAGGCATCTGCCGACATCGGATATGTCGATAACACCTTTTTTTTTTTTTTTTTTTTATGTGGAGGAAATCCGCACGGACGCCGCCGTGTCGCCTCTGGGGGGGAGAGAAGCGACGCGGTAGTGTCGGACTCCAACCGACTAAAACCTCCACGATGACCTTCCCTGTAGCGGTCGCGGGAGGCCCAGGAACTGCAGGTAAGCGACAAACACTGGGCCTCCCCCGCAATTTTTTTTTTTTGGTTCCATCCATTCTTTTGAGCAAATATTTCCACCCGGGCGAGGATTCGAACTCACGACGCATCGTCTTCCATCTGAGACCTTAACGGTCGTAGCCGCCTGCCCCCCCCCTCCCCGATGTCGATAACACCTAGTATTGCGATAACTAAGAGAAAAGACAACAGTCAGACCCCCACCCATAAGATATGTGAGTCATAATAAAGAAATAAAAACCCCGGTCCTTTAGTCAGTAACCTCAGTTTGTAATCTGCAGTTAATAAAGCTTGCGAATGGGCTATTGCTCATTCCTCTACGTATAAAACTTCGTATTTTTTTTTACTACGTGACGCTTAAAACGAAGAAGTATAGAAAGGTGTTTTGAGCTGTGAATTTCAAACAAGGCTCATTGAAATCTGGGGTAAATGCAACGAACTGTAAATAAGAACTTAACTAGAAACTCAATTCTTACTTTTTTATTGTTGCATAACTATAGCACCATTACAAATAACGAAAATAAAAATGATAATAACACAATTGGAATACAGCAAAAGATCGTAATAATCTGTATGACCATATTTGTTTCTAATTATTTTAATAATGCAGATTCACCACACTCTCGATTAGTTCTTGGAGAATTTCTGTTATTGCATCATTTTAATTATGAAGTAATTTCCTGCATTTTAGTTCTCGAATTATCGATTTTCAACATAAATCTTCCGAAGAAAAGTAGCCTAGGTATTGTTCATTGGGTTTTGATTAGGAAAACATGATGGTTGACATTTAGAAACATCAATTTCATCTGTTTCGAACTATTTCATTGTTCTTGAGATGGAGTGAATTGCAGCTGTATCTTGTCGATATGCCCATTTAATCGAACCGTTACTTAGGAAAAACTGCAACAATGTTTTCTCAAATTGATATATACGCGGTTATTTATCATGCTTGAAGGGAACGTTAAGCCCCATATTCCCCGCATACAAAAAAATAGTCCAACTATTAAATTTCCACCACTGAAATTCCTTTTTGACAAATATTTCGGCTCTGTGTGGAGATCTCTCAAACAACTTTTTAATAAGATTTTAATATGTAATTGACTTTTTATATTACTACTTAAAACTTAGAATTACATAGAAAAATGGGCGCATATTATATTGTATTGCACACTAACTCTTCGATTATGTATTCCCACTATTAAGACAGAGAAACAGATTCAGGATATTTGTAATAATCTTAACCTAAGAAAAAAGGTACTTCTTGCGATATAAACTTGAAACGGGAACATATATCAGCTATATGAGCTATATATATGTCGGGTTCACGTTATGATTAGGGATAGGGGCGTGTAACGAGTTTTCGCTTGAGTTAGCCATCGTTGTTGCGATAGGGATAATGTCCATTGATACAAATATGGGTATTACGGCATTGATAAGTAACCACGGTGATTAGACACTAACGACAATGGTCTTGGGTTCGATAGCGAATCCGCCGTTAACGGGATAACAAGTGTACTTTATTCCCAAGTCTAAGTCGAACTCTCTGCCAAAGCGTGAAGTATGAACACGATTGCCAAGATGCTATGTAACTCGTTGATCAGATAGTGCAAGAGAGAATTTTGTCGCAATGATGCTGCTGAGGAAAACTATGATGGGGTGTGTCTAAGGACACGAGATCATCGGATTCGTCGAGAAAAGTCCTCGTTCAGAAAGTGAGGGAAACGGACGTTGCCGTTAATTGGTTAATTTCTACGTTGGTGAATAGAAAAAGATACTAGCCGCTCTCGAGAAAAAGTTGTTAGCGGGAAGCTTCGTTCGTGAGAAAGGCAAATTTCCCGTATCTTCCCGTAGTTAGGACAAAGGCTGTTTGTCCGTTTGAGGGACCTTAGTGAACTAAATCCTAAGATTTATAGCGGGTCCTCAGGCTAGCTGAATATGTACTGTGGAGATGCATCGACATCTGGAAAAAAAACCGTTGGAATGTTTACTGTCGAGTGCCGCTACAACTATTTCTTTTAAGGGGAGCTATACAATTACTCCGTACCTTTGTTAGACAAAACGTTCATCCCGTGGCCTCTATATTCTTCGATTCGAAAAGTGCGGGATTTTATTCCAAAAACGGAGCAATTGTTGAAAATTGTATGAATTAGAAAAATACGTGTACGATCGATGCTGTCATCTATGAAAGACGGCTGGAATTGCGGAAAAGTAACACAGGAGTATAGAATGTGTGCGGAGGTATCTCAAATCCTGCTAGACAAGAAGAACTGTACTGCGCGAAAAGGACAGACGTACTTCTCCCTCCAATTCCACGTTTATTCCTTTATTACTGTTATTATTATTATTCCCGAAATTTGATGCGCAACGCTAATTAATATTAATCTACGCATTCGTATTTGAGCAATACGCAACACTAATAGCGAGGGATCCCAGATCTATTAATATTTGATATTAGATATAAATCGTATATCAAATGTTACCCATGCTCGAATAAAAAAATATAGAATCGATATATCGAAATATCGATAGAATCATTTATACACGGCTGTCTTAGTTAATGTTACGTTCGGTATTTTCTACCTAAACCAGGCCCCACGCCGCAGGCAACATGGCAACTAGATATCCACATACCTTTACTTAGACCTTCAATAAATCTAAAGATCCACCATAAATCTTACTATTTCTAACAATCAAGACTCTCAAGTCCCGTAAGAGTCTTTGGTTTATGGATGGTCCTTAAAACATTCCTTAGGCTTATTGTTCGTTTTTAAGAAACACGAAGAAAGCGGGGTTTCTCCCACACAGAGAAAGCGGGTTTTTCTCATGAGCAATGTCACTCACGATCCATGTTGGTAGGAGGCTTCATACACCTATCTTCATCCATTAACCAATAATTGCCATCGCTGATCGTTACCCTCACTTTCCTAACAAAAGGTATGATCAACTAATTCGCTTTCTTCGTAAACTAGAAACACCCCTCACTAACTTTCCTCCTCACAGCATCGTCAACGAACTTCATTGATTCTCCAACCTTAGAACAGTCAGCAATTGGGCAATAACCTAACCCCAAGAGGCCAAAACTATCTACTAATTGTAAGTCATTCATACTCCGACTAACAACGTAATCTTGCTAATAATTATACGAGTCCAACGCTTCTAACCTTATTGTAAATGACATTACAATTCGACATCGTAACCTAACCCACGAGTATTTCCGATGATTTATACTCGCCGTGAAACAAGTTGTTGGAATAAACCATATGTTATAATCTGTTAACCTCAGTGTTATACTAACTCAACCACCCCTATTATCCTAACAAAAGTAAGAGGATCAATCAATTCGTGGCGTCGATAATCCAATCGTAACAGGAATTTACGACTCCCGTTGACGCGCCTTCTTCGCGACCGCATTTCTCCGCAAACGGTCGACTAAACACGAGGCGACAAGTTGCGAGTGTCATGCGACAGGATCTGTGCTAGAATCGATACGATATTCCCCGTGGGCAGAGTATGGTCATTGTTACTTCCCTGGAAATGGTTAGATGTGCTGCTGCTGCCCTTGGGTATCGACGGGGTTGATGGTCGCTAGCCCTTCATGAGATGTTTTATCTGTATTAATATATTGTAATAATGGTCCTTTATCTTGTGGGAGCGCGCGTGTTCCTCCTCGTCCAAATCTTCTAGCTGGCGTTGAATGGCGTTGAGCTCATTCCAATCGTTATTCAGCTGTTTCTCGTAGAATATTAAATCGGGATCTTCCTGATAACTGGATTGTTCTTGCTTGTCCAGTCGTTTCGATATGTGCGTGAATCAGTGGGCCAGGTAGCCTCGTATTCGACGTAGGCAGCGAATTTTTGTCTGCGGTTGCCATTCTTATAGTCGAAGATTTCATGGGTCTGCTTCGCAAAGAAGGTACATGGTTAACGAAGGTGACACTCGTGATGTGTGATCGGTGATTCCCGATGTGTTAGGTCGGGGTTAGGTTGGGGATGGCGTTGGGGAGGGCTCTCCCCTACCGCCCCCGCTCTCCCGGCCAGCGTCTAGCCGTCTCCGGTGTTCCGGTGGGGCGGGGAGCTTCGAAACAGTGGCCGGGGAAGGAACGACAAGATGAGGTGGCGCAGGGCCCCGAAATCCGCTGGAGGATTCCAAGGCTCTGCTCCCCCGTAAGGTGGAAGAATGGCGGCAGGAGATGACGCCTGGTGGCGCAATTCCCCCGGCCACGGACACTGACGCCGTGTCGAGAACCGTGCAAGCACGGTCACGGTTGGCTCGAGACACCTCGCGATCGACCGTGGAGTCGTCGGTCGACAAGGTAGACGGATTCACCACCGTCGTGGGAAGAGGAAGAAAGAACAGGAGAAAGAAGAGCGGGCCGGAACCGCAACATCTTCCAACGGCCCACGCGCCGATCGAGGGCTAGGAAGATCAGCGGAAGCACCGGCGGAAGGGTAGACGCCCCATCAACAGGTAAGCTCCGTATAAATTGGACAGCGGCGAAGGTTTCTCACCTCCCGGCGCGCGGACTCCAGTGCTTCAAGTGTCTGGAGCTGGGTCACGTGCGACGGGATTGCAAGTCAACGGTCGACCGTTCCGACCGTTGCTATCGTTGTGGTACGGACGGACATCGTGCCAGGGATTGCCTGGCGCGGGCATCCAAGTGTCCGGTGTGCGCGGACTTGGGACTGCCGGCGTCCCATCGCATGGGATCACCGACGTGCAAACCGCCGGCCCGTAAGAAGAGGGCCGTGCGGGAGGTAAGGACAGTCCTTAGCGAAGGCGCAGGCGCGACGGTAAGTAACGAGACAGCGCCGTCAACCGGTCCCACGGAGGCCAGAAGAGAAGACGGAGAAGTCGAACACCGACAGCTTCGAGAACGGCCCGGAGGAGGCTATGGAAACGGAGCCTTCCCCGACGTGAGCGGAATAAGAAGAGGAGGACAACTGCTCCTGCAGGGCAATCTAAACCGCTCCCGCCAGGCTCAGGACTTAATGTTCCAGAGCCTGGTGGAGCGGTGGATCCGTCTGGCAGCGGTGGCCGAGCCGCACAGCATTCCCGACGCGTCACGGAGCGCTGGGGACCTGATCGGCTTGGTCGCCATATTCTGCACCGGGATCGCGGGAAGCCCCTCCTGCTCGGGGACGGGGCTTCGTGGCCGGGAAATGGGGCGACATGGCCATGGCGGCCGTTTACGTATCGCCCAACATCAGACGGACGGAGCACGCCTTCTTCCTGGACGAGCACGCGACTTGCGCGTTTGGGCGCCTGTCCGTCACTGGTCCTCGGGGACTTCAACGATCACACTACGCCGTGGGGCTCCCGCAGGACCGACGGAAGGGGGCCTCGCCGTACAGGACTGGGCGGCCGCGCTCGACCTCCGGTTTATGAACCAGGGATAGTCCAGCACGTGCGTGGCGTGACGGGGTGAGTCCATAGTGGACCTCACGTGGGCAAACCCTGCCGCATCCCGCCGTGTTTCCGGTTGGGGGGTCTCCCCGGAGGAGACCCTCTCGGACCACCTCTACATCGTGATGGAGGTGGCTTTCGGTGGCGCGAGGGGCAACCGTTCGTCCGGTTCGCGCGGGGTCATCGGCTCACGGGGAAGGAGAAGGAGATTCCCGCGGTGGGCGGCGACCCACCGCGACGAGGACTTCATGGCGGCGGCCGCTATAGCCGTCGCCTGGTCGGAAGAAACCCCGACCGACGAAGACGCGGAGGCGCGAGCAATCCGACTGAGGCGCGATATGCACGCGATCTGCGATTCGTGTATGCCCCGGTCCGGAGCCCCGCGCCGCGCTGGCGCGGTGTACTGGTGGTCCGAGGAGATCGCTCGTCTCCGCGAGGCGTGCATCCGTGCTCGGCGCCGGTACACCAGATCCCGCCGTAAGCGGCGGGTGGACGGTGCCACGGTGGCTCTTCTGTACCAGGCCTACCGCGAAGCGCGGAGGCCCCTGCAGCGAGCCATCAAGGAGGCGAAGAGGCGGTCCTGGGACGAACTCCTGGCCACCCTCGACTTCGATCCCTGGAGGCGCCCATACAAGATGGTATTGAACAAAGTCCGTCCATGGGCGCCTCCCGCGACGGACAGCATGGATCCTCGGTTCCTGGAGGAGGTTGTCGGCGCCCTGTTCCCGGGAGCGGCGAATGAGGTAGATGGCAGGCAAGAGGAGCAGCAGGAGGAGCCCCAACCGCCGGAGGAAGAGCCACATGACGCCGCGGGAAGTTGGAGCCCGGAATCGAGGGTCACCGAGGAGGAGTTGGCCGAGGCCGTCGGGAGGATCGGAGCGCAGAAAGCTCCGGGTTCCGACGGAGTCCCCGCCCGCTTGTGGCAGGACGTCGCCGGGGTCTTGGCCCCGAGACTAATGCGTCTGTTCGCCGGGGTCCCACAGGGTTCGGTGTTGGGCCCGTTGTTGTGGGACATCGCGTACGACGCGATACTTCGGGCGCCGATGCCACCGGACTCGGCGCAAACCTGCTACGCCGACGACACGTTGGTGCTGGTTTGGGGCTCGACGTGGGGCAGGACCGTCCATCTGGCGGAGCTGGCGGTGGCCTACGCGGTCGCCGCTATCAAGGGACTGGGGCTGGAGGTGTCCCCCGAGAATTCCGAGGCAATGTGGTTTTGCCGGAGGGCCGATCACGGGACGCCTCCAGCGAGCTATCGCCTGAGGTTGGTGGGGGCCGAGATTGGGGTTCGGTTGGGGTTAGGTTGAGGTTAGGTTGGGGTTAGGTTGGGGTTAGGTTGGGGAGCACGAGGCGGGTGTGGGTTCCCAGGGCGTAGGTCCACGCCCTGGGGAACCCCGATGGATCTGATATCCTCCTATAGTCAGGTGGTGGCTGGTCGATGCCTTTGGCACCGTCCGGTTTGCCGATCCGGTGCGGAGAATTTCGGAGAAGTTGGTGGGCCCATATTTGCCAAGACCACTCACCTCACCTTCTCGTGGGGCTCCCTGTCACCATGCACCGGCTCGGCCGGTGTGTGGTACGAAAGAGTGAGTGGCACCAGGACTGGAACTACTGTCGACGATTAGACGATGAGACGATGAGAAAACAAAAATAATCATGGATATAGAGGAAAAGATAAATAACGTTTACGGTGCAGGGGAGGGGTACCCCAGTACCGGCGCAGCTGCGGGTTGTAATGCGGGCCCCGCTGCGTCGTCATCGTGCAACCGTGGCCGTCCGGGGGTGGATCACCAGACTCCTGGACGCGTTTATGCGTCTGGTGAAGAAGTCACGCGAATCGGAAGGTCTCGGAGAGGATCGGAGGAACACAAAGTTACGACTATCGGCTCGGTATCTTCGTGGGGTGGCATGCGGCCGCGGCGCGGCGGCGGCTGGAGGATGAGATCCGATGACGAAATGTCGTCGTGCTCTTCCTATTCGGCTGTCGCGGGCGCGCTCGGCAAGCGGTCGTACCGCAGGATTACTGGGTCCGCGGAAGGTATCGCCTCCGCCGCTAAAGGTCGAGGCGGAGGCGCAGGACGTCGTGCGCAACGCGGGGACGCGAGCGCGGGGGATTCGGACTCCGCGCTGCTGCCGGCTCCCGATAAAAGAAAGAAGAGTGCGCGGGGTGCGGGGCGGACATCGACACCGACACCGGCACCGAGGCCACCACGGCGACCGCCGCCGCCTCCACCGCCGGTCTTGAACCGTTGGAGTCGGTGGCGGAGCTGTCGCGGGCGAGATAATACGAGAGATGGAGGAGGTAGAGAGGATCGTCTCCGTCTCGAAGAACCTCAAAGGGACGTGCGTGAGGCGTTTGAGGTTGGCCTCGTTGAGGGCGAGGGCGTCCAGCGCCGAGCTTCAGCAGCGCACGGTCGCCACGACGATGGCCGATCTCTCCCGCCTCCGTATCCGCGGCAGTGCCGCCGGCGACGACGAAGCAAGGGAAGAAATTATGAAAACCGAGATGGAGTTGAGTGAATATATAGATAGCGTGATAGATAGTTATCATGTACAGACATCTCCCTGACCTGGTGCGCTGTATTTGGCAGCAAATGATGACATTAACGCGCATCGGATTGTCTACATATGTGTCACAGAATTGGAGGTACGTTGATTTGAATATATAGGACTGAGTATGCATAACTACAAATAGGATGGATTTGACAGGGACCAGACTTGACATAGCGCTAATCGGCTATTGTGCGCGGTATTTGGCAGCACCTGAGGGAGACGCTGTCCTCGGCCGTGGCCACCACCTCCGCGTAGGATTGGCCCGATCCATCCCTCAACGTGATCGTTACCGCTGATGTTCGCAGTGCATGTGTGGGGGGCAGCTTATCTCCTCCTCCTCGCGCGTTCTCCGATCCTCCCTCTGAGGCTTTCCTCGGGCTCTTCGCTCCTGTCCCGGGAGTTAGCTTCGCCGGTTGCTTCTTCCCTGCCCCCTTTTTCTTTTTATCCTCCTCTTTTCGCCCTCTTTTCGACGGTCTGCCATTCCATGGCAGCCGCTTGTCCTTCCTTGGTCGCTGGAGTGTTTGAAACTCCAAACTCCGCCATTTTCGCGTTCTCTTCAGGGACGATCTCCTTTTCTTTCCTCCTTTCTATATCTTGGAGGCGTTCTTGCATCGACCGCAGCAGCGAGGGTCTTAGTTCCTCCACCTTGCGTTCGATTGCGGCGATACGCGCTGTCTAGCTGCTCTTCTCTGCTGTGGGGCGCGTGGCCTGTTCTTTTCGGAGCGTCTCGTTCTCCGCAACTAGCGCCGTTATGCGTCCTTCCATTATCGCGAAGACGCTAGAGGCGGGGTCCATTCTTCTCACCATCTCTGTTACGCCAGCGGCAATGGACCTCGCCGCTACTTTCAGCGCTCTCCCTTGCGCGCCCTTGTAGTTGTTGGATGTCTGGGCAACCTTGGTCACCTCAGAAGCCCGACGGATCAGTTCCGCTCCTATATCCGCTCCGTAGTTGATGCTCTCATCTCTTCGGCTAAGTCCGTGGAGATCTCGGAGGATCCGCCAGCCTTCCTTTTCTTCGCGCGGGGCGTTCCGACAGCGGGGGTCTCCTGTTCCTCCTTCGTTTCTTCCATTCGCAGGTTCCTACCTCACCATCATAGCCTCACACTCGGTTTACTTTCGCCTCTAACGTCTTTCCAGACCAGATACACCCACTTTCTTTTTACAGGCACTAGTCCTTCACTCTGCTTAACTTCCTTGTCAGAATCCTCCAGTTTTCCGGAGATTTCGATCACGCTCACGGCTCCGTCCTCTCTACGTCTGCTCCACGCGAATACCCCAATGGAACTCAGTCGGGTTGTGTAACTAGTGCTTTTGAATTGATAATTGACAGACACATAATGGAACACATAAAATATTGCACTGTAACCGATGCGCATCGAGTTTTGAAAAAAGACTGGACAATCACAGGTGCTGAGTTACGTAGTTTTCTAGGAATTCTATATGCCCGGGGCACATACGAAGCGAGATCACTGAAAGCCTCCGAAAGATTACAAACAGATAAATTTGCGCTGATATCCGAAATATGGAGCAGATTTATAAGTAATAGTCGGGCTTGTTACAAGCCATATGAAAATATCTCAATAGATGAACAATTATCTTCAACGAAAGCCCGATGCAGGTTTACGCAATATATGCCGAATAAGCCTCGTAAATTTGGCATTAAGTTTTGGTTAGCAGTTGACGTCCAAACAAAATATATCTTGAATGATTTCCCTTACATAAGGAAAGATGAAACTCAATGCTCCAGGGGAAAAAGGACAAGATGACTTTGTTTTCCTCAAATTTATATAAATCAGAAAACTGCACGTTTACTGTGTATAAAAGTAAACCTAACGTAAACGTCCTCCTTCTAAGCACCAAACATACAGGTATACAAATAGAAGACAATTATAAACGTGTTCCAGAAACCATTGCTTTTTATAATAAAACAAAGTTTGACGTGGACGTCGTTGACCACATGGCAAGCAAATATAGCGTGAAAGCAGGGAGTTTCCGATGACCCCTTCAAGTTTTTTTTCAATATTTTAGATTTGGCAGCGATAAAAGCATGGATATTATGTAAAGAGTGCAACGGATCGAAAATATCCAGAAAGGATTTCGTATTTTATCAAAGATCAGACGCTTCATTTCTGTCACTTTCGACGTCAGAAGTGCGAAAAAGTTGCCAAGTGGACTATTGCAAAAACGATGGAAGCAATAATTGTTGTATATATTGCAAAAAGATCGTATGCGGAAAATGCGCAAACAAAATTAAGTATATTTGTAAAAAAATGTGCTCAATAAATATGATTACCATATAGCGTTAATATTATTGTTATCATTTCCGTGATAATTAAAAAAGAAAGAAAAGAAGACTTTTTACTTATTAATAATTTATTTAAACGTGAAGCCTAATATTGTTCAATTTAGACTTAATTTGAATAAATCGATTTTTTAAGGAAAATGCGTATTTTCGTTTACTCGTCAATTTGACGGGTCCTTATATATATACCTCGTATAGGTATATATATATAAAAAAAAACGCCCGTAAACCTAGTGTTAATGTTCGTAAGATCTGGCTCGTGGTGGATTCGAAGACGGCTGGTGACAACCTAGGCTATTCTATGCACATATAGTACGAGTGCCGTTAGATTAAGGGGTTAAAGGCAGGATGGACGAGATGAGATAAGACCGTCTGTGTCAGTCTCGACGCAACTAATTAGAACGAGCAGGGAGGAAAGAAAAAAGGAAAAGAAAAAAGAAACATTGAAACGTCATAGAAAGAACGACGATCCTTCTTCCCACCGTGGTTGAGAGTCCCGCCGACGATTTAATTAAAAATAGGCCAACTCGTTAAGTTAACAACAGCAATTCTATAAAAGACCCCGGAGATCCCGAGTATCCAGCAGTTGATCTTCTTTGATCAAGCCACGAGAGTGAAACGCGTGTGACATGTTGGTAAAATGCGGCGTGGTCCTTCGTCGAATCAGACCCGTTTATCTTCTGTATAAAACGGCCGTGAATTTCAAGCAGCCGATCCACTCGAAAATACCGATCTTTCCTAAGGATCGTGCAAACTTACAAACTCGTCACATACTGCTTAATAAAGAGAAGGATTTTATCCTTCCAATGGTCGCAACAAACGATGGCCAATTTTTCATTTCGATCGCCATCGTATCATGGAAGGGTGCGAAGGAAAGTAATTAAGACGCTAGGGCACTTGCCATTTCGAACAATAAATTCACGTCCAAGGATTAAAATTAAGTTCTTAATACAGGTCTTGCGACAAAAAAGCGAACTTACCTTCGTCCCTGGTTTTCTCATCGAGGTCGTGCTAGGTTTCGCTCTGTCCTACCATTCTTCTTCTCGGTGGTTCCGGAAGCCCATTCGCTATATAGATAAGAAGCTTACCGATCGAGGATAATCGAACCGCGTTCAATTTTCTATTAGACCTCGCCTCGATCGTTGCCACGCCGGAGTCGAAAACCGCATCCGACTCCTTTTTCTGCGAAATCATCGTGGCTCGGGTTGTCCAGACAAGGTCTTGCGCGCTCCATTTTCGAGTCGACGGATAAAATTGGATTTCAGAGGAATGCAACCGTAGAAGTGCATTCTCAGCGTGGTGAATCCGGGAAAAACGGCCGGTTAAGCGGCGCTTAACCCAATTATCGCAGGGAATTTAAGATGATTCAACTCCTCTTTTTTTTCTTCCTTTCTTTTTTCTTCTTTTCTCTTTCTGTTTTTCTTTTTTTTTCTTGTTTCTCAGGCGAATTAGTTGGCGGAAGTGGATCTTAAGTCAAGGCGGACTCGTTAACGGCCGCGTTACTTGCCGCGTTACTTGCAAAACGGCGCGAACATATCGACGACTGTCTTACCCAATTGTAAAGCACGGTTAAAAGATTTCCGCGAAGCAGCTCCACCCAATTAATGTTTCTCATCTGGGTGCCGGTCTACGGGCAAGGTATGCTGATTTTCGCTAATCCGGCGCATCATTTAGATTTTGCAATCGGGTGACACCCGTCGTGACGCGCAAACCCAATTTCACGGATGGAACCGGGACGAGCAGACATGGAAAACGTACGAACGAGTTTCATTTTTAAAACCTCGTTTCTTCTCGTTCACTATCATTATTCTTCGTAGTCATCGGTACCGTTTCTGCTCTACGTTATTTAACGCGTTTTTGTCTTCTTGAAGCTATTACCGCGCTAATCGTTACGGTTAGGAAACTGTAGGAAAACAAATTGACCTAGACGTACGAATCGCAAAACTACTAAAATTCTTCTCGGAAAATGTTAGCGATAAGACCAGGAAGTCAAATAAACCGTGATTGTCTTTGACTTTCTGCTTCGAATTAACAGTTGGAAAGTTCGGATATAAGCCGATCGGAATATACTTTCAACGTGTACATACATATGCGATTCAATCTGAATGAATTTTTCGAGATTTGCGATAATGAGATTGGGCTCGAGGCGACAGCCAGTCGCCGAACGTGTCCGCGGCCACGGGATGAGCGTTTCGTCTAACAAAGGTACGGAGTAATTGTATAGCTTCCCTTAAAAGAAATAGTTGTAGCGGCACTAGACAGTAAACATTCCAACGGTTTCTGTCCCGTGGCTCGCCAAGTGCAGACCCTACACTTCGGGTCCAGATGATCACCAGATGTCGATGCATCTCCACAGTACATGTCCAGCTAACCTGAGGGCCTGCTATAAATCTTAGGATTTAGTTCACTAAGGTCCCTCAAACGGACAAACAGCCTTTGTCATAACTACGGGACGGTACGGGAAATTTGCCTTTCTCACGAACGACGCTTCCCGTTAACAACTTTTCCTCGAGGGCAGTTAGTATCCTTTTCTATTCACCAACGTAGAAATTAACCAATTAACGGCAACGTCCGTTTCCCTCACTTTCCGAACGACAGCTTTTCTCGACGAATCCGATGATCTCGTGTCCTTAGACGCACCCCATCGTAGTTTTCCTCTGCAGCATCATTGCGACGGAAAGAATCATTCTCGTACGATCTTATTAACGAGTTACACAGAATCTTTGTAATCGAGTGAATACTCCACAAAGAGTCCGACTTAGACTTTGGAGCAAAGTACATTTGCCATCTCGTGGACCACGGATTCGTTATCGAACCCAAGACCATTGTCGTTAGTGCCTGATCACTGTAAAATTGTATTTCTTCTGTCACAAAGACGCTTTATGCTTCCAAAAAGAGGATTTGTTTTAGTGCAGTCACTGCTGATTGATCATCGTGGCGAAAACAGGATGGAAAAACATAATCCGACAAATACGTCGTTATTTTCTAGTTGATGGTTCAACAAAAACGTAGCTTCGATCTTCTACTTAACGTTGCTTGTACAAAATTTATCGAATCAAAGTGCTGTATATAATGATACCAGTACATCCTATTTCGAGCCCCCGGTATACAAAGACGTAATTTTAACTTCATGTCGCGTCTTTTAATTAACGCGAGTCGTAAACAACGTTTCGGATGCGAGAGCGTTGGTTCGTACAGCAACAAAGGTTGTACGAATGTCGTGGTTTACACGGGGAAAGCGGGGAAAACACGCTTATTTTCTGCAAAATATAATTTATTAAAGAATACATACACTTTTAAAAACAGTACAAATATCGTACAACTATAATTTACAAATTTTTCGAGCAATCTATTAAATTTACCAGCTTTGTAATTCTTAGAAAATACAAACGTTAGCTTTCATAATTGCTCAACTGTTCGTTTCGTTGTACGGCAGAACCGGTGAAAGCTCGTGAAAATAGTTCATTTTGCCGCTGTGAAACAATCAATTTATTTGATTGCGCGCTGCAACTATTCTTTGATACAAACGTCAATTCTTATTTCTTTATAGAAATTCTAATACGACAATTTTCTTTCGCGCTTTCATAGCGATACATATCGTTCTTTGTCTCATATTCCTCTCGATTATCGAATTGAAACATTAATTTGCTGAACATTTAACATAATAGTTTAATTGCACATTACAAAGCATTATCGTTCCCGTACAATTATCATTGGACGTCATTAATCGATAGCTGGGTAAGTAAATATATCATCTCATAATGAAAATTATAATTACGATCCATATTTAAATTAGTCATTTGTCGAATATGAAACTTATCACATAATCATTCGACGTGTGATAAACGAAATGAATTTTTTGTTAATCTCAATATCAGATTCATTAATAGGTTTGTTCATTTTTTAACGAATGTTATGAATATTATATCGAGCGGGCTTTTAAAGGAATAATTATAGCGAATAAACGTTGCAATAGAAGAAAAATGACCGCTATCAACATTTAAGGAAAGAAATTACAACATTTACTTACCCCCGCTTCATTTATTTTCTAACTTTTTCAAACATTTGCGCTGACCAAAAACAATTTATAAACTATGAAGATCATTAAACGCGCACGTCGAACGAAAAAGTCCATTTAACAAAAAATTTTAAAATAATGAAATATGGTAATGATCAACGTACACACACTCGCGCGCGCATCACACACACACACGCGCGCGCGCAGAAACATATACGTATATAAAAGCACATAAATATAACGTGGTCAAAGAAAAACAGACAAATTTATTACTCGATCTAATGCATATAGATCTATCATAATTTTCATTAAGCTGTTTCAAGCGGCACTTGGTAAACGATACGATAGCGCGATTAGATCTCTTTATCACTTATGTGAACAAAACGATGTATATTAAATAAAGTTGGAGACAGTATGGAATATCCAGTTCACTCGTTTTCTGGCTGGTCGTCTAGCCTAGAGTGCTTGACATCATTTGGTTCAGCAAACTGAGACCATCAACCAAACAATGAACAGGAAGCGCCTAAGGCCGACAACCAAACTTCAATCAGTGCTTCAAACTTCAATCAAATCAATGTTTCAGTCGAGCGCAGTTTGTGCTAGGTCAGAAGCGTTCATTTGACTTGTAAAGTACGTTTCAACAAATATCAATACATTTCATGCGAATCATGGAAACTGCGAATACATGACTTAAAGAACACTTTAGAAATCATTTGCTTCGTATGCGTATGTGTAACTGGCGTGTTTATTGTACGTATCAATCTAGGTAGATTTTTCTGTATAGTACCGTGAAAATTGATTTTGAAGCGGCCTATAAATCAAAGAATTAAATATTCTCTATGCTTTTATTTTATGATTGTCTTAATTTATCCAAAGAATCATGAACACGTGCGAAAAGTCCGATCCGATGTATCTCGGTCGCGCGCCTCGTCGGCGGGCGAATCGTGCGAATGAACGTGTAGCTTATGTGCGTGGAAATGTGATTCGTAGCTGAAGCCTTCGTTACAAGTATCGCATTTGTAAGGGTACACTTTCCATAGTTCGTCCGGATAATGCTCCAACTTGTCGTGACGATGAAACTTGTACATTCCATCAAACGACTTACCACATATTGCGCATAAAAAATCATTGCCCTTGTAATAATATATGTTATGCTCGACTAAACGTTCGTAGGATTCGAATAACAAATGGCATATATTACAGATTGGTTTATCTTTCAAAACGCAATTTTAATTCAGCACCAGTATAGGAACCTGTCCAATATGCAAGTGTCGTTCGTGAATATGAAGATTCGATTTCTTAACAAATCCTTGATTACAGAACATACAAAAGAATTTGTACTTCACCGAGCTCGAAGGCGTATGAGTAGCAAGCCTGTGACGCTGTAATGATTTTTTAGAGGAAAACATCATCTCACAAAAGTCACACTTTTTTGTGCCTGTTTGGCAATAGGTGCGCTCGTGTATGCACAAACTTTGAAATGTTCGGAATTGTGTTCCACAAATAGTGCAAGGAAATTTTGCTATGTTCATCTTGTCCGCTTGATAACCCTTTACGCATGCAATCCCATTAAGTAACCTTTTGTTCTTTGCAGCTTTATCGAATGACGAAGACAAAGTATCATCCGCAATAAGTGTACTCGGAGCCGAATGATTTTCCAATGATCTTGTCGTCTCACCCGGAACATCCAACATTTGTTCCAAATCAGGTGACTGTACTATGCCGAGTTCCATGTCACTTGATTCTTTCAAGGACTGAGACGAATGGTTTACACAAGGTACACGTTGTTTATGTTTTAAGACTTTCATTCGACGACATACATTCTCATGTTGTTTCAAACAGGAGTATAGCCAGAATCGTTTGCGACAACCTTTGCATTTGTGTTGTTTCTTGAATGCATTGCAATTTATTTCAACATCAACCGGCGGGGCGTCTTTTTTTGATCTTATGGTCTTCAAACAATGCAAAATCATGTGCCGCTTCAACAATGCCGACGTGTCAAACCTCTCATAACACACGCAACATTCCCTTCGTTTAAACACAATATGCTGACGTAGATAGTGAGTTAGTAACTTATTCATGGACGTGTAACGGGCGTTGCATATGCTCGACATGTAAATCGTATGGAACAATTTCATGTGCTCGCGCAGGTTCTCCTTCAAAGAAAACGATCTTTCACAAATATGACATTGAAATGTTTTCTGCTTATTGACCTTAAAATTCTTCTTGAACTCAACCGATTCTTGTTGAGGTACGATTGATCTATCAGCGCAAGATTTTACAAATTTATCGAATCGCTTTGACGCGATCGTGTCAGCTTTCAAAGGCAAGTTACTTGCCGAGCTTGTTTCACGAAAACCTTCGAATTCCTCTTTCACATTTTTCCATACTGCTTGTTTGAAAGCGTCTTCGTTTTCCTTTTCCTTTTCGTCTTCGTCTTCTGAAGCCGTTGATGTCTTGTTACTAAATGTCTCGAGCGTTGAAGTTGGAATAATAGTCGCAGTAACAGGAATATTCTCCGTATCGATAACTTTTTCCGGGTTAACCCTTTTGTCATTCGGATTGTCTTTGTACAGCGATATCAAGTCTGTGATGACGATTTGCTTCATCCTTTTCGGAGGTGTACCATGCGAATCGTTTAACCATTCCGGATGCGTAGACTCGATCTTGCTGCTCGAACGCTTTGTGGGTGTATTGTTCGAACTATTAGATACTTTCAAAGAAATATTTATTGAGCTATTTACGTTTCTTGAGGAGGGCCTGTGTGAAGTATTTGATTCTGCCATGACTATACCATTCGAATAATTCGACTTTCCTAACGATTCAGGAGATGTTTTCGTAATTTTGCTTTCACTAGAAAATATCGCGTTCCCATGCGCATGGAATAAATGAGATTGGACATGCCTTTTATAGGAAAACCTTCGGTTACAAAAATGACATCTATATCCATAAAGTTGTTTCGTACAACATCGCGCCTTTAAATGACGTGTCAACGAAACACGCATACTGAAGACCGCAGTGCAATTATTACAGTTAAATACATCACAGCTATATAATTTATTATGCAGTTCCAATAAATGTTTAGTTTGAAAAGTTAGCAAACAAACGTTGCAACTTATTCCGTTGTTTGAAGGTACTTTATGCTTACTTTCTTGTTTATCAGGAACCGATTTGTTATTTTCTAAATACGTACTTTCTATGGAAAACGCGGATTCTCCGCTTCTACAATAAACGCCATCCGAAGATTCAACTTTAAACGTCGCTGTTTCATTCCCTGTATTCGTATCAACTGGCGACGAATCCTCGCAGATCTCTGGATCGATTGGCTCTTCCTTTATTGTTATTGCATATTCAGAAGGCTGAAAAAAAAACATACAAACCTAATGTAACATCCTAAGAGACGAAAAATCTATGAAAGAGTCCTGGTCTAGTAATTGAAGTCAATCGTGCCATAAATATCATGGGTAGGATAGAAAGCTACGTATAGAGCTACTGAACTAGATACTAGAAAGAACGGTTTATGACGCCATGTTCATAAGTTAGCCAGGTTCTACCATTAAAAACGTGAAATACATAACTGCACAAATCCAGAATACTTCATACGTAATAAGAGAGGTGTAAATTTTGTGTAAATTTACGGTTCCATTAGAATTACTAAGAAAGTCTTCCTCAAATCCTAACATTTACCATAGGACAGGGCCTGTTTCGACCGTTCGCGGAGAGACGCAATCTCGAAGAAGCGCATCAAGTCGTATATTCCCGTTACGTCGTATTTAAGTGAAGTTCAATTCTATTTTAACAAGCAATAGCCAATACAAAAACTGACTACAATATCTCCGTACGTCTTATACTAACACTCGGCTCACAACTTCTGCCTCCCAAGTCAAAAAATGCTGACCCTCAACCCTCGCACCCTTCTCCCACCCCTTTACTCATTTAGTTTTTACATCAAAGCATACTCTCTCACTTACACTCTCTCTCTTTCTCTCTCTTCCCCAGCACTCTTAAGACTCTTAGTTTATTCCTTAGACTCTGACCTAAATATATAGACTAAGCGTATATCCCTCTTTTCCGATACTACATTTATATTTCCAACAATGCAATAACTTCATTATTTGATACACTTGTGAGAATGTTGTCAGCCAAGCTACGAATGTGTACGGCCTGAGACTCTTTTCGTGTTGGCGACTGTATTTTGATTGTTATCGAGCTGAGATTTGACTGTTGTCTAGCTGAAGTCTGACCGTTTATCCGCTCTTGTTATTATGAAGGAAAGCTCAGTATGGGTGTGTCCTTTGAACGAACAACGCGGATTCGTTGTGCACACTTTTTATTAGGAAAGTGAGGGTAACGATCAGCGATGCCCATTGGTCATAGCCAACGTTAATGAATGAAGATAGAAGAAGGTAACTACCTGCTTTTTCCGTAGTTTGTAAGAGCGTGCAATAAACCTACGGACTGTTCTACAGACCACCCATAAACCGAAAACGCTTATAGGATTAGAGAATCCTTTAGGCTAATAGGATTAACTTAAAATGCGTACGTTAAAACACTTATGTTAAAAAGTTTGAGTTTATGGTGGGTCCTTGGGTTTATTGAGGGTCTGAATAACGGTAGGCGGACCCTTAGCGGCCAGACAACGAGGGACGGCACACGGACCGACGTAACAGGACCGATCGATATTTTCAAACTATTATGTAGTGTAGTCGACTATATTCAAATGGAAGAAAAATCAAACAATACTTCGCAAACAATACTTTTAGCATGGTTGTTTAACGTTATTTCATGAATGCATTCCTCCAGGTAATAAATTAGTACAAAGCAACGAGCGGTCCTTCTATATGGTTAGCAAATTGTATATTATAAATGAGAAATAAAATGTACGACAGAGTAACAAACACCATGCAAAACTCTCAAAATTCCATATCGTTTGAAAATATAAAAAAACAACTCAAAATGTTTACAAAAATCACCATGAATTGTTTAAAATAGAAATATCTGTATCCAATTCGGTGGAAAATATCGTAAAATCGATTGCGATCGGTAACCGGTGTGAGAAACAATTAATCGTAGTATCTGGTCAAACAGAAGGAAAGCGTGACTGCCGATGGTTCTTACATACGCTGAAACACTGATGCGATGAACGCATCAACGTTTCTTGTTCTTTTATGATGTATGTTGGCTTGCATCGATACAGAAAGTAATATATTTTCTTAATTGGTAAGCAAAGCCATTGGGTATATATTAAGTATATATTGATATACTGATGTCATTACTCTACAACGGAGCAATTAAATATTATATTGATAATAATAATAAGCGAGGTTGCATCGATGCTAGACTTTCTGCATTACTTTAGTATTTTTAATCCATGTATCATTATTGAGCCATAATATATAAAGCATAGACGCAAGAGATCATAGCGCGTTCGCCAAAGTAATCTTACAATTGACGGATACATTGTACAAAATTTTGTGTACCATGGTAGAAATTCCTTCTAATTCAACAATTAAATTTCATTTCTATTACAGATCACAAGTTTGCGTCACAACGGCCAAAGAAGCAAATCTTACTTTGTCATATTGAAATAGTTAAAGAAAGTGGTACATAAACATTAGCTTAATATGTTATATTAACCAAGATTTATAGAAACAAAATATATTATTCAGTACGGTCAAAGTTTTCTTATCGAATGATGTTTCAAAAGGTACTTACATCTATTTTGTTGTCCAATTTTATATCCATGAACATTGCTATTTGCTTTATGAAATTATTATTATCATTAGACAAACAGCTTACCTGTGCACAAAGAAAATCTATGATTAGTGAGTAGTAGACTTTAATAATATCCTCAATGAACAATTCGCGTTTTCCTTAAAATATGTCATAACGGCACAATAACAGTAGCAACTTGTAAATGAATACAGAAATTGTATGAAATACGGTTATCAAATATATTTAACAAAACTGTAGTATCTTAAACTATTATGATTTATTTACGATGAATGGATTGTACAGATATTGATTAGACAGAAAACGATGATTGTTTAACGCGAACTAAATACTATAACGTACTATAATTTAGACAGCTCAGTAGTTAATTTGCAACTCTCGTCACTACGGATCCAACGCTCTCCCCCTTACGCGGACCACACTCCCACAACGTTAGCAACACTATATCGACAACACGACTGACACTCTCTGATTCCTCGATTCACACTTTCTGGCTTCTCTACTGACACTGATTCGTCTTTCTCCCTTAGCATCCCTTTTGTCCCGTTGCCTTAGCCCCACCACGCACATGTTCCGCAACCGCTCGTGGCCTGAGTCATGTAGGCCTCTTGTACGAAACTATTCAATTGAAGGACCGATGACACATTGATGGGCCTGTCGTTACCTCGGCTCTCTGGCGATACTGTTTATGATTCACCCGATATCTCTTAGACCTTTTGACCACGATACTACATAACTGTAATTATTTCATAAGAAGTCGTGAAATCAATGAAAAGCAGATGACAATGGAAGATATTTCAGGTTAACGTGTCATACATGATCTTAAAAATTGTTTACACTCTCTTATTATTCACTTGCATCCAGAATATGTTTTCCTTTGTTAATAGTTCGCGTCGAAATAGAATGTAAATTTTTTTATACACATAGAAACATGCACAGAGAGAGAAAATACCGTTCAAACTCGGACACCACCATGTGCAACACTGTGGGCATTAAAATGGCATCCTCCACTAGTAACAAACATTCCGCTCAGTTCAGACAGGTTCGGATCATTATCGGTAAGGAAGTAACCTTGAAAATATATTTATGGAAGGAAAGTGTACGATAAAGAATCATATATTATTTCTAATACATCATTCTTCAACAGTTTAATATTAACTTCATTTAATTTTACCTAATCCATTTTATAAATTGCATTTTAATTACAAAACAGTATCATATGGTACGTTTACACGTAACGGTAAATAAATCATTGATTCGTTGAGCTACAGCGCATGCATGTTACTAAGTAGATTTTCTGACTAACTTCACGTTATGGCCAATACAATTTTCTTGTTCACGTTTCTATATAAACTCATGTTATATATGTATGTATATATATGCATCCAAGAAGCAACACCAACACATGTCAATGAATATCTGATTATCCCTGCATCATAAGTATTGTAAGCATCGCATTCGTATACATAGGTTTGGAAACTCCAATAGAGGTGTTAATGCTCTTAATATTCGGAAGTGTGCTTTGCAAATCGGCCGTTAGTCATAGCGGTGGCATCGATTAGTTAACGCCTTTGTCTGCATTATCACTGAAGGTAAAGAATATAAACTAAACTGCTTTTCATAATTTCCATCAATATACTTAAAGTAGACATACAGTATTTCATGTGATACAAAAGAATGTTGTTTAAATAAATGTAGTTTTACATAATACAATAGAGTTTAGTTATAAACACGATCGTGCTGCAGACGCAAGAAGCGCTGTACAACGAAGTCTAACAAATCGATTAAAGTCCCTTACTCGAGAAATATTTTCTGGCCCGTAGGAGTCTTACCGACTGTAATGAAATTCTTAAATTTGTGTATACGAACACGGCAAATATGTGCATACGTACACATGCGCGCGTGCGCGCGCGTATACACACACGCATGCACTTGCTCTTGGCTCTGTTAAAGGCTTATGAAATACCACCGATTGTTAAAATATCTGTCGAAATATCTGTTTTATACTCTAGCGTTAAGGATGAGAATCTTATTGCTCAAGAAATTAAAATGTGGTTAAAGAAATGATTATCTGAATCCGATGGACCGTCAACTTTTGCGGTCGGTAAATTACCGACAACTATTTATATGTAATATCATCTGAGATACAATGACACAGACGGAACGAAGTACAGAATAAACATTTATATCAGTATACATAGACTAAGCACGTCTCGAGGCTTTGGGAACCTTTAGCATTTTAGTATTATTCCAAATGTTACCGACTCAGCGTCTCGGTACTATTTTCTCTTCCCTTGTCTCTGGTCAAAGAATCTTTTTGCAACTCATTGAAGTAACATTATGCAGCGCAGTTCTACGATATCTTTTGCCTTTTTGATTCAATGTTCAAACTTTTTATCCTCGACACGATATCGCCTGCCGAATTTTTGAAAGATTCATGTACCTCTCTCTCTCTGCAGCAGCAGTCAATGATTCCAGAATTTCTGTTGCTTGACTCGTAATTTCCTTCTCCTAATACGGGAACCTACCGTAAATCGGACGATTAATCTTCCACGGTGCGTTATAGCAATTACATAAAACTTTCTCCGTTCTGTTAGGCGATCGATAAGTTCCTTAGTCAACCGATCGTCACCCTAAAATAAGAAATATTCTTTAAGTTCGTCATAAAGTATTTCTTTTTTTTCAAACTTCTCAATTGAAAATGTATTTTCAATTCAAAATTTGTTCTTTTTTAATTTTGCTAGAAAACTGTTTAAATAATTGCACTGTACACATATCAGACGATATCCCTCGAGTGTATTTGATACATAATATAAAGTATTTGATATTCTCCAGGGATGTCTGAGATTCTCCCTCTAAAGAGAAATTTCTTGGCCGTTTGCATTTTCTACGCGCGCATTATAACAAAGAATTCAGAAACGCAGAAAACGGCGACTTTACGATATTTCAAACGCCGAAATTACCCATGTTGACGATTTAAGATTATCATCAGTTTACGATACGGACAATATTATTGCTATATTTTTGGAAGATGGAATTTCTCATATTGCACGTTACAAAGTTTACAACTCGGACCTATTCGTCGACAAGTTAATTAGCACCTTAAGAGGCGGACGGGTGCAAGCAGCAAACTTCGACATCACATGAAAACTCGAGAATAGAGCAACGGACGATATCGCTAACTGGACATCTCGCTACGTACCCTCGACAAGGTACGCACCACTCAGGATGGGACTTTTGCACAACGTATTAGTAGTTCAACAATTTTGTAACAACGATTTTTCTGTAATTAATCGAAAAGTCATTTTTGCAACGGCTTACTATGGGACGTGTTAAAATTTACGCGTTCAAATTGTTAACTTTTAAGCTGAACATTTCCATTTCGGCGTGGCTAGTCTCTTTAAAAATTGAATTATGTACAGATAATATACTAAATAACGCATCGTCGAGATTCCAAAGAAATTGTAAGAAAGTCAATCTGTGGTACAAGCGCCTCAATCTGAAACAGACTAAAGAGATAGATCTCTTTGTCGCTAGTTTAAATCTACTGTCAGATTTAACATAATTTTCAAACATCTTCGCCATTTGTATCGTATATCGTATATACTGCTCGATTCCTTCGCTTCGTCATTCCATATATACGAAGTGAGAACCAGATTCTTAAGGAGCGGAAACGGCGACCCAAAGAAATTTGTCAGTGCTGAAAAATAATTATTAGCGTATTAAATTTTTGTTCAAATCTAAAATAACTTTGAAACATAAGACATTTTACGATATAATGGAATAAAGTAAATCGATATTTTTAATAAAAGTACGTACTCTGTAATCTGGAACTGGTCCTTGTTTACTATGTTCTAGGTAAATTCTTTCTACGTTAAACGTCTCGATAAGTTTCCTAGAATCTTTAACCCTGAAATTATTTTCAATTCTTTTCTGTTATCCAATTATCATTCGATTTTAATATCGTGAAATAAAAGTATGCACATACCAGAAAAGAGAGAACAGTCGAAATTAACTAACATCCACTTGTGTGCGTTCGCAACAAAGGAATCACTATATTCAACGCTGGACATTAAATATCGATACTCGGGACAAATGAAAGCAGCACCTGAAAAGAAAACAATATATTCGTTCACAATTAGTCGTAATTCGACATGTTTGTAAATTTAAATTTTAAATTCAAAAATTCCAATATCCCTGTAGTATCCCTATTTTAACAAAAATATACGAAGACAGTGTCACGTAAAATTAATGGTAATGTCACGTTTTATTTTGTTCGTACGTTCGGCACGGGAACAGATTAAAGTTATTCGAAAATGATTAACAAAATATAACAATTTATTCAGATCTTACTCGATTCCAAGACTAACAGACTCTTCGGTTAACAGATGATAATTTTAATTCTTCAGTAGACAAATGATAACTGACTTTGATATTAACTATTCGGTTGACAAAATGATATTAACTAACTTCTCCGAGTCGCCACATTTATTTATACGTGTCGGAGATGAAAAGACATTAGGGTCCCACGTTTGAAAATGTTGGGGGGGGGGATCCCCAATGTCCGTTCAAACTGCCGACCTGTTTACAATTTAAACTATATTAAGATCATCATAAAATCATCGTTAGGTAGATACAAGAACATAGCTAGCTAAATATAGCTACCGGCTTTAACTGCCTTCTACTTCCAATGTTGTAAACATGGTTTCAGATAAACATTACAATTCCCTTAATCGAAATTAGCTGTTATTGTCTACCAAAATATAAATCACCGGCTATTCCTGATCAGCCCCCTGTGTTATGCATCGACGTGCAACCGTACGTACATATTGTATTCGTTACAAATAGGGCCCAATTCGTCAAGCTTATCGAAAGCACATGTACTAGTGGTTCCCAAAGTTACTATCACGCAACACGGTATTAAACCTTTCTCTAAATCCTCTTTGACCGCTTTCAGCAACGTTTCACCATGTAACACGCATTTCTCATCAAAACAAGGAGATTTAGGAAAATAATTAAGAGATTAAAATGGAAAATAAGTTTTGCATTATATGATACATACCAGATGTATATGCAACTAATTTGTTCTTGATGATATCTTCATCCAAATCTGGATGTAGATGTTTCATACGACGTGTTGTTTGTTCCCTTGCTGTTAACAAAGCTATTAACCTGGTCTCACTGGCTGATTCCTAATTATTCGACACAAATAAAAATTACTGTATTAACAATAACCCAAATTACCAATGGCATTTTGCACGCAAATTTCTAATTCGTTATTTACTCTAATGCAATTAAAAAATATACGTTTTTTAATTTCAAGTTACTACTGCATATGAAAATCATGATTTATTCGACAGATTTCAACCTATTTACTTAGAATAAATTGTATTACATATATTGTGATATAAATTTAAATAAAATAATTTAATAACAAATAAATTTGGCATGGTTGTAGTACGAATGAATAATAACCTTGAGGTAGAACTAAAACAGTATACTCGTAAAGTAATGTATGTAAATTAAGTTACGATAATTTTTAAAACTTATTTCATTTTGTTAATACTGTTATACAATTATTAATTTTCTTAATAATCGATTAATATCTGTACACACCGGCTTATTGGTCTAGGGGTATGATTCACGCTTAGGGTGCAGAGGTCTCGGGTTCAAATTACGGACGAGCCCAATTTTTTTTAATTAACGCTATGATTATTAAAAATTGCTAAAATATCATATAACAAAAACTGAATAATTTTGTCATTTACAAAATTTTACTTAATAATTTCATAACATCTCCTGTTAATAAATAATAAGAATAATTCTCTCAATAATAACTTGAGAAGCGAATTGCAGTGTTATCTTGTACCTAATGAGATATTTTGTACATTCAAACGTATATTTTTTGCAAATTACAGTGCATTTTTCAACGACGATCTGCAGGAAAATTTTTAACAACAATCTATCCGTTAATAGAATTAACCCTACAGTTACTATCATTCAAATCCCTGTAAAATTTTGTTATGTTTCTCAATTATAAATGACCCAATTCACATTGGGTACACAAAAATTAGTTTACAGACTCATCAATCGTTCACCTCCACGGAAATCTTTAGTAAAAGGCGAAAGATTTATACGTGATTTGAAGGAAAACCAGAGTACCGATGCACTCGATCTGTTGACAGTTATATTATGTCAGTACCTACTTCACTAGTGAGAATCCTCTCCCTCTGGCGTCAAATTTGTGTACTAATTCGCCTTTATTTGTCGAAACATTACAAACGTTATTGAGTTATGTACCATTGTTTGACTTATTATTTTAAAGAATTTTATATATTTATCTTTTTATATTTTTTTATATATTTATTTTTATATTTTATATATATAATTTTATACATATATTCTAAATTTATTTAAATCCTTATCCTGTTCGATAATTTGTTCATAATACTATCTGTCGTATACATAAATACTACTTCACAAATTAAAATATTATTTACGAATTTTTTATAATAAATAGAGATATTATTGAAATAAGAATGAAAACATGTTTAATGTTTCCCTGTATGAAGAATATTTTTAATATTCTTCTACAGTACCCTTACCTTTTTATAATTATTTACCTGTATAACACCTCCTCCAAACCTTTCGTTACTGTGCAGAAATTGTTTTGGTAATTCTAATAATTTTCCCATCCAATTCAATGTTATTACTTCTAGTTCGGTGCACGCAGGAGAAGCTATCCACGATAATCCTATACAGCCAATGGCGGCGCTTAGAATATCAGCTACAATCGCGGGATACGAGTTTCTCGTTGGATAGAATACGTGGAAACGTGGTGAATCCCAATGGGTCACCTATAAGAAAAACAATTCGTTCAATAAAAAGGTTGTATTAAATATTTATATGATCGGATAAGAGTTATCCGAGAGAAAACGATCATTCCACAAGTAATAAAGTTCAAAGTCTTTTCTGCTTATTATTTATTATTTATTTTTTAACATCAATTCGCGATAAGTAAAATTTGCAAATTTCTCCAGAAATTTGGCACACTGTATTTTATCTGTTGAAATAGTTATGTATGTGTTTCTTAAGATGCGTCTCCACCAACTAATGAACACGTTGACGAACACTGCTCACGAGCATGTTGCAGCAGCTGGTAGATTCTTCGCAAATATGCTTCGAACGAGTTGAACAGTTTCCGAACGCGAAGAAATAAAGTCGTGTCCCTCAGGATCACTCCATGTACTTAGATTTACTGCACAAGCACCAACGGTAAAAAGTAGATGGTGAAAGCGGGATAAAATAGACAAAGTGAAATAAAACAGTACAGAGTCGAGGCATTAAGAATTGCAGTAAGAACTCTTAAAATTAGTATGAAGGTTAATAGAAGTATTCTTCGTACGAACCTCTATAATCCAACTTCTGTTCCATTCTTCGATCTCAATTAATCTCGAAACGAATAAATAATAGTCATTCAGATCGCTATTGTCATATTTTCTAATGCTATATTAACTGTCTAAATAGTATATATCTTCCAAGTTTGGAAAATATGTTGTATTTCCTATATATTTGCTGGTATAACGTCGTTAACGTCATTTTACATTAAAAGATGGTATAATTTGGAACATGCGAAACAAGTTACAAAATAATAACAGATGAAAATATTCGGCAAAGTAACTAAAACTAATTATTTTCTCACTTTCCGTATCTTCATAAATTTTAATCCGTTAGCAATCATAATTTATTAATTTACCATAAATAATAAGTTCACACCTTGTTATATTTCTATTTGCACAATTCAATTAATCTTCAATTTATTTTCCAAGTAGACTTTTAGCGCATTCCCTACTTAAAAAACAAAGTATTTAACTATTAACTATTTTTAAATGTTAAAAATTAATCAAAACGCGCAATTTAAGCAAGCAATTGACTTACGTTTAACTATACTAATCACTATATATAATATATATATAATATATATATATAATATAATATAATATATATATTATAATATAATATATATATATATATATATAATATATATATATATATAATATAATATATATATTATATATATTATAATATATATATATTATATATATATATTATATATATATATAATATAATATATATATAATCACTATATATATAACTATACTATCACTATAATAATCACTCTACCATGGTAATGTCTATGATTTACGATAGAATTGCAATAACATCGTATCAACCATTATTTTTCTAATGAGTTAATACACAGAGCGATCGATAAATCATACGACTGACCAGTAACGTTCAATAAATCCGTGAATTCATGAACATGAAATTAACGTTACCAAGATAAAAGTTGAGTCATTGAATAAAAGTAAATTTACTTACATAAAAGCGAAGTTAATTTCCAATTTGAGCGAGGAGAAGGCAGACCTGAAATTTTTGCGACGAGTTTCACCTACGGCGGGAATATACCCCACTGACTGTAATAGTAGAGCCATTCCCTTTACATAGCTTCGGCTACTGTGACATCAACCACATCTTAATCTACACCAGAGATGAAACATCGACCCTAGAGAAGGCCTACGTGACCCTGGCCACGAGCGGATGCGGAACACGTGCGTGGTAGGCTTAAGAAAAGACAAAGGGATGCAAAGGGAGAAAGACAAACATTTTTTTTTTTTTTTAACGTGGGGAAGTCCTCATGGACACCCCGGCGCCCTCTGGGTGGCGGCGGGATAGTGTCGGACTCATACCGACCAAAACCCCACGGTGGTCTTCCTGACGTTGTTAGGAGCTACTCGGGGTCTCTCTCGAATTCCTGCCGGGGCACTCCTTCGTCTTCTCCTATTGTTAAGGGAGACATCCTCTACCGAATTGTGCCGCTAGGGGGAGGGGGGGCACACCCCCTAACACCGCGTTCCCTGGACCGTCGTGCAAGTCCGAGGGGGGGCCCAGACCCTCCTCGGCGTGACGGTTCCTTTAAAGCACCTAGGGCGTCGGCGACGATGCCGCAGCCCTGCGGCGTGCCGTGTCCCTTCGGTGCGGCGCTCTAGCTGAATCGCGTCTTCTCACCCTGTTTCTCTCCGCTCGCTCCTTCGCGAGCATGACTTGCTCGCAGTAGGAGCGAACGGCGATGAACTCCTGGTGCCCCCTCAGCATGGCCTCGATGACCGCCTCGGGGGCCAATCTCTCGCCTAAAGGGAGAAAGACAAACTAAGAGTCAGTTAGTTAAGAAATCAGAGAGTGCGAGTTGCGTTGTCGAGAGAGAGTCGCTAGCGTTGTCGAGAGAGGGTCGCTAGTGTCACGTAAAAAATAACTCTCGTGGTGATATATATATATAAAAACTTTATTTCTCAAGAGTCGAAAGCCCTTGAGTACCAATATTACAATGTTCCAGTACCGGCTTATAGTTCAGACTGGCTCGGCCGTCATTATTCGGAGTTTAAACACTAACCGAGAACAGTGAAAATGATGGAGGGCATGTTATTCTTGGAAGTTCCCCATCAGGGTGGCGTGGTGTTAACTGACAGGAGGATATCTAGAAGTGTCAACCGTCCGGAGGACACTTAGAGCAGAGGCATCAAATGTCCGGAGAGTATCCAGAGATGGTCGCCTAAGGTGACATCAGGGTAAAAGAATTTGGGGTTACACTAGCGTTGTCGAGAGAGTGTGGTCCACGTGAGAGAGAGCGTTGGATCCGTGGTGACGAGAGTTGCAAATTAACTATTCTGTTGTCTAAATTATAGTACGTTATTGTATTTAATTCACGTTAAACAATCATCGTTTCCTGTCTAATCAACATCTGTACAATCCATTCATCGTAAATAAAACATAAATGGTTCTGGATACTACAATAAATAGATTACGATACTACAAGAGGTTATAGATGGAATAATCAAAGCCACGCTAGCAGGTATAATCTGACGAAAATGGATTGTTTTTTAAAAGATCCAAGACAAATATACCACTTAGATTTATTATTAAATCAATGTAAAATGGATTGATTCGTATCCTTTTTGTAAATATACGTATTATATGTATTATTATGTTTCATCTACATCTTTTTTTCTTTTAGTAACTCCTACTAGATTCTCACAATGATTCATAAGTTCATATATAACATTAATAAATGTTCTATCCGAAGGAACATTTGTAACACCCGTATTCGAATACAAGAGGCATTTTTGAGTGAGAACACTAGTTTAATTCTAGCTATTGCTAACGCTCTCTAACAATACTTTTTACACTTTCAATATTTATCTCGTCCCAATAGCCGAAAGTGTGATAAATCCGATCTTTAGGAACTGATCGGTACTAATTAGCGCAGAGAATAAACTGAATCACTTTAACTTAATCTCTAATCCTGTAAGTGTTTTCGGTTTATGGATGGTCCTTAGAGCATTCCTTAGGTTTATTGTGCGCTTTTACAAATTACGGAGAAAGCGGGTATTTACCTAACGGAAAAAGCGGGTTTTTTCCCATGAACGATGCCACCCACGAGCCACGTTGGCAGGAGGCTTCCTCCTCCAATCTTCATTCATTAAGGTTGGCTATAACCAATGAATCAAAACGTCAAGATCGAAGTAAAAGGGATTCCGCGAATAGTGTAATTAAACAAGTTAAAACTAGCGCATAACCGTAATAGACAATAGACGAACGATTTCAAAAGGCGATACAGTGCGGTAGTGTGTAGTGTAATGCTGCTTGTCGAATAGTGCAGATAGTGGAAACCTAAAAGAAAAAAGGGAAAATTACTATGTGTTCTAACCATTATTTAAATATAAAACGTGTTAATTCAATAAAATAATTAAATTAAATGCAGTTTACAGTTGCACAATTAATCATCGTAGAAGGAAGTACACATGCAGGAATTCCGCACAGACAGGTTATGGATCCACTCCGTAGAACACAGTATACAACTGTCAGCTGAAACGAATGGATAAACTAACATCAATTGTCTTGACATATATAAAAGAAAATAATACTATTAAAAATTTACAATATTAAAAATTAACTAAAGGAAGCACGATAACAGTCAATAATTGATGCTCGACAACAGACTTACAGTTGGCCAATGGAAAATAAAACTGAAAAATCTAGAAAATTAGTGACATTATAACAAAATAACTCAACGTTGACGCGACGGTCTTCAATAAAAAGAAATAAATTCAGTTATTAAGTTTAGAAAGTGGTTATGAAATAATTAAGATAGGTTAAGTGAATGTCAATAATAAATGTGACTAGAACAAAAAAATGTTACACTACATTAACTTATATAATATTGTTAAATTATTGTATCTGACATATGGAAATAAATTTTATAATACATGATAGTGATCGTTGATACAATACAGCACCTACGTATTAAATGCCGTACGCACTGTAGGAATGTCCCAGGTAAGTGACGCAGCATTGAAGGGACACCACCGAAGAAACTTTAAACAATAATAACTCATTAAACAAGTTTCAATTAATAATAATATATGAATTAGCACCAAATTTATACCCATTAAACATGAAATAACAACAAATCACAGATACAAAGTAACAACAAACTAACAAAAGAAAATAGAAATAATCAATAAATATAGAAATAGGTTAGAAATTAATCAAGATAGATTAGCTGAGTATTAACGACAAACATATCAAAATTAAAAATTATTATATTGTATTGAAATATTATAGTATTATTATATTAAATCTGGTATAAAGAAATTAGGTTATACTGCACAATAGTGACCGGTGACACAGTACACTATACACACATTAAATTAAACAAATTAAATAAAGGCTACATAAATACAAATCACTTATAAACAAACAGTGAAACAGTTCTATTAGTAATTAATAATTTCAACAACGATACAATCCACACGCTATTACATTGAAATAACACACAGTATATATACACATTACAACGAACATAAAACAATGTTATTGACACTTCACTAAAATAAAATTGAAAATAAGCATTAGATAAATAATTATTTCAGTATTAAATGAAAAGTTACACAAAACAACACAACACAATACTCTTACTGAAGACATACACAAGCGGCCATTTTGGAAAATCGTCACACATGAAATGAATACATACAATAATTATATACATTACTATACACAAAATAATTTTAATCCCATTCTAATTACACGTCATCTATTAAAATAAAGTTAATAATAATTAACATATAATTAATTAATTTGATATTAATAAAACTCACTATATACTAGGAACATTCACAACCGGCCAACACATGCCTGTAGTAACTTTTATATGTTGCAAAATAAATTATATTTTTAATAAAAAAATAAATATTTAACAAGATGATAATAAAACAAATGGAAGATTATAAGAAAGAAATTAACAAATAATAATTAATACAATATAAATCATTATTATAACTTTTTACGATTTATTAACTAAAGAAATAAATAATAATTAATACAACATAATACATTATCATAACTTTTTATTAATAATTAACACGACATAATACATTATTATAACTTTTTATGATTGATGTACTAGACAAAAATAATAAATAACAATTAATACAATATAATACATTATTATATAGTAACTCGGGGACACGATCAGTCAAATTTCCGGAGGAAATTTGAACACCATGGGCGGGAGTGTCACGTCCCGCGCTCCGCACGTGCCACGAAAGCTACACACGCGAATAGCGCGAGTCGCGTCCCGGATATACGAAACGAACATACGGTACAACGATAATAAAATACTTTAATAAAGGACTAACAAGAAATAGACATATACGAACTTAAAAATACTATTAAATAGGACCGATTAATGGACTATCAAAATAACTAATCAACCGATTAATAAACCGAACGAACCGCGAACCGATCGAATAAATCAAGAATAAGAACGATTACGTACGACATAATAGCAAAGGGGAAGTAAATGGAACAACAGGAATACGTACTTTAATTTATTAACAGATACAAGAAATAAAAAATAGATAAAATATGTACCACTAAATAAACCTATTAACAAGGAGAAATTTGCCTTCCTCAGGAACGACGCTTCCCGCTAACAACTTTTTCTCGAGGGTGGCCAGCATTCTTTTCTAACCACCAATATAGAAATTAGCCAATTAACGACAACGTCCGTTTCCCTCACTTTCCGAACGAAGGCTTTTCTCGACGAATCCGATGATCTCGTGCCCTTAGACACACCCCATCATAGTTTTCCTCTGCAGCATCATTGCGATGGAAAGATCACTCTCTCGTACGATCTGATCAACGAGTTACATAGCATCTTTGCAATCGAGTTCATACTTCACGCTTTAACAAAGAGTTCGACTTAGACTTTGGAATAAAGTACATTTTGAACACTATGGAGGATTTAATTTAAGGTACCCTCAAGTATTATCGCTTTCTCTTGCCATAATCGAGGGTGACGAAGACCACCAAAGGCCGTTCCAGGCGTTCGAGCTTTACATTTTCTTATATATCGTAATTTGTAAGATACGTACATAACAAAGCATCAATATAATGATATGTGTGGCCTGGTTTTAATCAGCAAAAACTCACCAATGCGTTAGTGGAATGTTTATTAACGAAAAATTTCAAATTAAAAGATTTCGCCGATGCCAACTATATCAAGTGTCCAAGATAAGACCGCATTGAATATTTATGACTTTTCTATGAATGTTCCCGATGCGTGTGGGATTTTTCTGTGCATACTCGCAAAGGGAACAATTGCAGCGCGTGTATAAACAATGTTTATATTTACTTTTGTTTATTAATTACTTATGGATGCAAAGCGTTGGGGGTTGCATTAATCCCCTGCACTCGAGAATTCCATAGGGCGATTTTCGATATGTTGTTATAGATTTTCACGAGTAAGCAGGTTTAAAGATTTATTTATGACTTTTCTTACAAAACGTCGCGCAGGATCGTTTACGTCGCCAAATCTCACAGTCTTCTTCTGTACAGCTTATATAAGTCGTTCGGTTTGAGAATCATTGTGCAGCCCGCTGATATCGAGCGAGTCATTTCGAATCTGTATATATAACGACAATCTCTTGAAAATCTTGATCAGTCTCAAATCTTAATAGGTTTTGAGTGTTTAAAATCTCTTGAGTCTCAATTGCCTTGGAAGTCTGATTGCGGGATATTCGACACTCAGTTTGAGAATTAGTATCGGTTATATATGAAATCATTACTTTATTTAATTGTCATTCGATGAAGACACGCCTATATTTCAGATTGGACTCTTCAAGACTGATCCACAGTAGCAAAACGAAGGAAAAAAATATCGCCGTCTATTCATACTAAACAAATGCTTGCTATATCATTTTCTCATTTGTATTACAATCTATGTTTAAAGATAATTTTTTGTTAGTATGTTAAATCATTTTTGCTGTCACATACTACACACATGTACTCATTTTTCGTAATAATCTAATAGTTTGGCAGTGTAAACGATGTTTACGACGTAGTAGAGGCTCTACGGCTACGGCTCTACGCGATTTATCTTATTGAAACAAATAAAAATGAAATGGTGCAACAAATTTGCCGATTGCCATTTTGAGGATACTAGCTGGATCAAGACTTACTTTCAAGCTTTTCTAAGATATCGAATTCTATTAGTAGTGATTTAAATTTTGACAGTCTTAAAAACCATCGTTTAAAAACAATCGTTTCGAAACTGAGAATCGAATGCCCATGGCTACTCGCTGCTCGAACTGACCTAGTTTAGTTTGTATAACAAGATTTGTTAGCGTAGAGAGACATTTTGGCCGATTCTTTAACGCAGCGTCATAGAGTGCATCATGCAATATGTAAAAAGTTAAAAATATATTCTACATAAAAATAAAATATTTGCACAAAATATTACTATCGACTCAAAATATTACATTCGACTGAAATTGTTTGTTTGTTACTTACTTAATACTTAGACAACCGCGCGCGCCAGAGCGAGCTATACGCTTCTCACCGCACTGGACAAGCCAACCTATACGCTGTCCACTGTGCATTTTTCCAAGTAACAAGGACTAATATTCACTATTTACAAAATAAAGAAGTCTAAAAATTATTTAAGTGGTCAATTGTATTTTGCGGTAATGATTTCGTTTAACGATTTCACATATTGTTTATACGAAACATCAGATTAAAAGTACATATTAAAAGTATAAAGAATATAGGTAAAATTAAAAACATTAAAGATGACTAAAGATAAATAACACGATTTGAACGTGAAATTAAAAATTGATAAT